>CAOKYR010000408.1:0-34179 GCA_948473455.1 Teleiodes luculella | reverse complement strand
GTAATATGATTTGTAATAAATTAATAAAAACTCTCTAAGTGAATATTGCAGTTTCTGTCTAAAAACGTAATTATTATTTAAAAACTTTATTAGTATAGCAAACATTACAATCAGAAAAAAAAAAATTTCGAGTTACCTCGATTTGAATCAATTACTTTTCAATTTCCATGTCCAGTCTAAAGTATATTTTTATTGTTCTTATTAGACTTTTAAAAATACGAGGAAGTGTAGCGAGAATCAGCGAGATGAATAAAAATACGAAGTGATACTCGGTGGCTCGACTACGCGTATAAAACTAGATGAGAATGTTGCACTGTCACCCGGAAATACCACGTAATACATAATACTGTAATAAATTTATTGTGCACTTAATATACGTTATTAAAAAAATAGATTACCCAACGATTGCAATCGTACCTACCGTGAAAATAATGGAATTTATGTATTGCGAATTAGATATGGATAGTAAGTTAAATTTAAAATATGCATACACGTACGTAACATAAAGACACAAAGTGGTGTGTAATTAGGATCTTATGAATTAATGTTACATAATAATAAAATAATATAATTAACATTGTGAATTCTGCGCTGTATCTTATGAATTCTGTGCCTTTTCTGTGCTTCTATAGAAGCTATTGTTTGGCATTGTTGAAACGAAATTATAGATTAATGGCTGATATTATTCAGATAAGTTTGCTTACTGTTATTTAGGTACGTACACGATACGTTGATAATGTTTAGAAACAAGTTTCACACAAGAGCTGCTTGCTTCCAAATGTTAAGTTTGGTGTTTCGTTTTCGTACTGATAGTTTATGAAACGTTGTCCATTTGTAAGTTATACGTGGTTGAGAATGTGTTGTGTTCAGCAGGGTGTGGGTAAATAGTGCTAAATATGTCATTCAATTGAACATTTAAAAAATTCCCGCTGCTAACATGAGCCTAAAAACTATTCCTCTGCTGTAAATTTCGAATTGATCAGACTAGTAGAAAGCTCTCGGTTCCCTTCATCAACTAGAAAACGTATATGGCTGAAAATATTTTCTTGAAACATAGCTAAGAAAGAAAACTGTCAATGAAGTCACATTTTAAACAAAAAAGAACTAGGTAGTTTATAAAAATAAACTATAAAAAAAATATATAAACCGCCGCCGTGCCGAAAAGACTGAAAAATAAAACCCTTTCTGTCTGTCTGTTTGTAACCCTTAAACCACTGAACTGATTTTGATGAAACTTGGTACAGAGATAGAATATACTTTGAGGAAGGACATAAGCTACCTTTTACAGCGAAAAAATACATAGTTCCCACGGGTAAATTTACATTCAGTCGTCCCCTGTTTTCTTACCCTTAGGGTTGGATTCACTTTTTTATATTTCTATTGTCCCAAATTCGGAGTATGCCCTTTCCAAGAAAAAAAGAATGATCGAAATCGGAATACTCTATAAAAAGTTATGCGTGGTCGGTCGTACATAAAAAATATACGCGTCGACTTGAGAACCTTCTCTGTTTATCGTCGGTTAAAAATCAGTTCGTCCGTTCGGGAGCTACGATGCCACAACCCTTTATTGTGTCGGTGGTTATTTAACACGATCTTTACTTGTCATTTTGTTTTTGGATTTTACTTTCGCATAGTTCAGTGGACAACTGGGTAGAGTTTGAGACACTGAAATGTCGTTTTGCATTACAAACACACACAATATCCAACCCTATCGCGCCGTTTTTGCTGATATTATTTTCGTAGTTTTATTTAAGTGAATGAATTTTAAGTATTTATCTTAGCATTAGATTTAAATTTAAGGATATCCAAAATTGTAAGGTAAAAACACCAACTACTTTTAAGTATAGTTTAGTGTTTAGGTAATGGTCTGAGCCAAATTGTAGTATCTTAAATATAATTTTGTATTGTTTACTAACTTTCGTACCTATACGTTTTTTGTCGCAAAAATTTGATAAAGAAAATGCGGTCATTATAAAAGATTCGACAAAAGTAAATTTTAATAATAAATTTACACACCATAAAATACGTAATATTGGGTATTTGTGTTTTTTTTGTTATGGTTTTATTTATACTTTACTGTTTTATACTCTTAAATTGTCATTTATATTGTATAGATACATAAAGTATAAATAAATCTAGCCCTGATTAAATAATATATTTTTGTATATTTTTATTACTTTTTGTGTAAATTAAGTATCCATGCTAGGTTTAATCATAAAAATGAAAGCTTTATTAGTTAGGGAGTTACATACGTACACGATAAGTCTTGGTAAAGGCCTTACTTTAATAATAATTAACTCAATAATGGTGCCTCGACATTTTCTGTATGTGTGTATTATAATGAATAATATATTTATATAGTATTTTTTTCTTTGAAAAGCGAACAATTGTTAATCATCCGGCTCCGTGATAGTTGTTTTTGAGGTTGTTTCTATAAAAATAATAAAATTGTTGCCTATTTATAAAACCGAGCCGCTTCCTTTGTTTTTTTGACGGGGTCTCCAATTACTGTATCTATTTTGTACGTACAAGGGTACATTACGATGTCAGTCAGCCTGGCAATATTTGTTCCAATAACACCGAATGTAATAAAATAACAAAATATAAGTAATAAGTAGCAATTTTATTAAAGTAGAAGGAAATGGCTCTTACTGCTCAAATATAGTATAACACAGAAAAACATAAATTTAAATTATGATACAACTAAAATTGTCCTGTTTTTAAAGCGCCCTTTTCTTTATAATGATAAGGCGGCGGCGGCGGCGATTCGAATTCCGTGTACTTGTGTAGCCACAAAATACAGTGCAAATGTTTATCAACTTGTCGAAACTTTATTGCCAAGCTGTTATTAATACAAATACCTACGATTTACTTATGACAAACGAGCTAACGCAAACAACGAAGAAAGCCTTCAAGGTGCTATTTTTGTTCTTCTGTGTAAGCCCTCAGCAGTGTTAAAATTCTCATTTTAAATTTAATGGTCCCCAGAGACTTCCTAACCAACTATAGAGTTGTTGACAAAATTGTATTTAGTTTTTATTTTGGAATGATGTTCTGATAAAAACAAAAACAAACAATAAACACGATTTGAAAAGTCTCACTGTTACAACTCTTTTTGTGTGACGAAAAAACAGAAATACAATAAAATTTTTAAGGGCAAACTTTTGCAAACTCAAATGTTACATCATATTTAAGCAATAAAAAATCCAGTGCAAAGTGTTACAATATGATACTCCTTTTTTGTAAATTTAATTTACTTTAAGAAATACATTTAAAGTATTTATAATATTTAGAATTTAACTGTTCATTTCATTATGGTAAATGAATTGTCTGAAGGTTTACCCACCACTCTTAATCTTAGTGTGTAGTGTTTTATTTATTTCTTTCTTTTATGATCTATTTTTTCGCAAAACGTTCGAGTGTAATTTATAGAACTTTTGATGAATGACCAAAGCATACTCTTGACCGCCATAAGATTTGGAGATTGAATTATTAATATTTATTAGTTTCCGTTGTATAACGATATCTTCACTTCTATTATAATTTCTTACAAGTTTTGTAAGTAATGTATTGTAGAGACATTCCAATAAGTAAAGTATTTTACCAAAGTATCATATTATTATAATCTTTATTTGGGCATCTTTCCCTGTATGCTTTATTATTATATTCAAATAAAAGATGAGACAAAATTTGTGGTTATTTATTATTTATGTCTTCCAAATTATGATGTACCTATAATAAGACTTAATAATAGGTAAAGAAAGCTTGCCCAGAAAAATAAAAAAACTTCTTTGGGCGCCTCTTGTATATTTTATGTTTCTGGCAATGGCAACTATTTGTATTATAAAATTAGTTTTATTCCCATTTTTGGATTTTAGTTACACAAACACAAGAGCGAGTCTATAGTATAGTATAGATAGATGTGGAATGAGCAAAACCAAATTGAAATTATTCAACACAAAGGAACAATCGAACAGTATTGCCAGCTTATTGTTCCATGAGCTACACTAACTTAAATTTCGTTTGTCGTTTTTGTTGTAACTTGTTTTGTTTTCTTTTACTACTTACTACTTACTTTTTTTGTTAGTAAACACTCAAGCATTCAAGGCATATAAAAATATGTGATTAGGTGCGATAGTACGTAATCGAAACTTGCACAAAAAAGATCGGTCACAACACAAAGGAACTATCGAACAGTATTGCCAGCTTATTGTTCCATGAGCTACACTAACTTAAATTTCGTTTGTCGTTTTTGTTGTAACTTGTTTTGTTTTCTTTTACTACTTACTACTTACTTTTTTTGTTAGTAAACGCTTTCAAGCATTCAAGGCATATAAAAATATGTGATTAGGTGCGATAGTACGTAATCGAAACTTGCACAAAAAAGATCGGTTTTTTTTAATGGGGTAGTCCGTAGAACTGCCACCTTAGCGCTTTCGGAGAAAACTGGTATTTTTTGCCTGACCAAAGAAATAAGAAACCATAGACATATGTAAGAAACCTGCTCTGGGAGGGGGGGGCACGTGTATATTTTTACGACTATGGCAACAATTTCCCTTATAAAATTAGTTCCATTGAAATTCCGCAATATGGCGAGGTTTCTTATTTCTTTGGTCGGGCTTTAATAATTTTAGTCTCTTTTGTTTGTCTAAGTTTGTTTTCTTATTTCACAAGAAATAAGTCGACTCGATCAAGTCGATTTCATTGACTCAATTTTTTTCCATTCATTGATTCGCCTATTTTATTCGGTTAGTTAATTACCAAAGAAATAACAAATCTCGCTATGCCATATTGCGGAATTTCAATGGAACTAATTTTATAAGGGAAATTGTTGCCATAGTCTAGTGGTCTAGTCGTACGTACCTACTTAAAAACGTTGCTTCACACGCGTGCCGTGTTTGCCAAACAAACAGAGCTAGACGCAGTTATGTTAAGCCGGGTCCACAGCTCCGTGTTTTCATGTTTCTAACACGCTAACATGTTAAGGCACCTATTTCACTGGCAACAGAAAACAAAGTCGAAAGGGACGCAGTTATGCGCAAGAGTAAGCGCGGTGTATTTGTATCTCATTCTAACGCATAACTGCGTCCCTTTCGTCTTTTGTCTTCTGTTGCTAGTGAAATAGGTGCCTTAACATGTTAGAGTGTTCAAAACACGAAAACACGGAGCTGTGGACCCGGCTTTATGCGTTGTACAAACACAGTGTTACGTATTAAACAAGGAGTTGGGTTGGCACTAACCTGAAATCCTCCAAGTTGCCAGGCTCATCAGCTGCCGGGCCCGGCGTATATAGTAGGTCGCTAGAAGCTGGTTGTAATGTGTTCTTCTTATTTGGATATTTGCTTCTTGATTAAGTGGAAATTATTTTAATCGCGGAGACACGCAAAAACGTGCGGGTTAGCCGTTACTCGATCAGCGAACGAACGTTGAGTGAGTGAAAGAACTACCAGTTCTTTTTTTTTTTTCTTAAATTGTAATATGGCACTAGCTCGATTAGTTTTGTGCCGATTACTCGCCTTTGCAAGGATCGAATAACAGAAAAAAATGCCAACCAAACATAACTTCAAAAAATAAGAAATAAATTTGAAAAACATGAAAAACAACATTCAGTTCCCAAGTGTTCCCAATAAGAAATATAAGAAACTCTGTTCCAGTACGGAACATGCCGCTCACCTTAAAAGTACGTAGTATCTTTTAAAAAAAAAAAACCAAAGACAAAATTATCTCTTTATCGAATTAAACTTATGCTCACTTATTCTTACTTAAAAGACGAATATATTATTTAATACAAAAAAAAAAAGAAAAACATTTTATGCAATGGGCAGAGGACAAATCTTAACAACCGGTCTCTTAATAAAATGATTACCAAGTTGAAGAGTGACGACGCGAGTGATTCCGTCGGCACCAGGGTGTAGCGCGTGCACGCGAGCCAGCCTCCATTGAAGAGGTGGGGAATTATCGTCACAAATCACAACAATACTATCTGGCTTTATAATAGAACCTTGATTCTTAAACCACTTATTTTGTTGTTGAATTTCGTGTAAATATTCTGTACTCCAACGCTTCCAAAAATGTTGAATGGACTGTTGAATTAAACGCCACCTACCAAGACGACTCGGATTTTCATTATCTAAACAAACGTCAGGAATCGCCGTTAAGGGCGCACCAATTAAAAAATGGGACGGAGTTAAAGGAAGAGGATCGTTGGAATCAACACTTAATACACAGAGCGGACGCGAGTTAAGAATTGCCTCTATTTGGCAAATTAGAGTATGCATTTCATCGTACGTGAGAGTGCGAGTACCTAATACGCAGTGAAGGTGGCGCTTAAAACTTTTAACGCCAGCTTCGAAAAGACCTCCGAAATGACTTGTATACGGTGGCTGAAAATGCCAAGTTATACCTTGTTCAAGTATTTTATTATTAAGCGTAGCTTGAAATGAATCGTTACGCAAAAGATCAAATAAATCTTTTAAATATCGGTCACAGCCGACGAAATTTCGACCACAATCTGAATATATATCAGTACATAAACCGCGGCGCGATGTAAATCGTCTCAACGCAGCTAAAAATCCTTCAGTGGAAAGTTCTGAAACTATCTCTAAATGTATGGCTTTAACGCTCATACACACAAATACGGAAACATAACACTTCACGATCTTTGCATTACGCACTTTATTAGCACGCACGTAGAACGGACCGGCGAAATCTACAGCTGTCTTAAGAAATGGACGAGAAGGTCGCAAACGTACAGCAGGTAGCATTCCCATGCTCGGTTGAGAGCGCGGAGGTCGGGCGCGGAAACAACGGACGCAGCGATGTATGCGAGACCGAACGATATCGCGGCTAGATATTATCCAATATCTTTGTAAAAGCGCGTATTGTGTGCTTTGTGCACCGGCATGCAGGTTAGACACGTGAGCGTCGTCGATAATTAAAATTGTTAGTGGATGGTTCTTAGGTAAAATAAATTGATGTTTTGAATCAAAAGGTAAAAGTGACTTATGGATTCGTCCACCGACGCGTAAAAAATTATTAGAATCAAGAAAAGGATTTAATCGTTTTAATTTATTTGAACAAGATTTTCCTTTTGAAAGGTTATCAATGTCATCGCTAAAAACAGAGTGCTGTACAAGTCGAATAAGTCGGTTTAAATTAAAATGATATTCAGGCACAGTAATGTGCGCGGGAAACACACTTTGAGGGTTCTTACATTTTTTAATAAAACGAAATATAAGCGCTGTCACTCGAACAAGTTTACTTAGAGAAGAAAAACGCGAAATAATTTCTACTGCATCGTTTTGAGTAGAAGAACACGATTTTGAAACAATTACAACATTACGTTTCTCTTCTTCAGTTATTACTGTTTTATGTAAAACGGGCCAAAAATTCTCATTTTTTCCTAACCACTGAGGACCTTTGTACCACAACTCATGTTGCAGGAGAGTCGAAAATGCTACTTCGACACACGCTTATTCGACAAAACACTACGCCGACATTACTTTACTCCGACATTGCCCGACTCCGAAATTATTCTACTCCGACACAACACCAATCAGACATTACCTTACTTCGACGTTACTCTACTCCGACAATACACTAATCCGACAATACCTTACTTCGACATTACCTGACTCCGACATTATTCTATCCCAATAATACACTAAATCGACATGACTTTACTTCAACATTTTAAACTCCGACTTTAATGTACTCCGACAATATACCAATTCGAGCCCACATCACTTTACTTCAATACTATTGAAATAACAGCATAGACAGATAAGAAGCTACATTGAAAAAAAAAAAAATGTCGGAGTCAGGTAATGTAGAAGTAAGGTATTGTCGGATTAGTGTATTGTCGGAGTAGAGTAACGTCGAAGTAAGGTAATGTCTGATTGGTGTTGTGTCGGAGTAGAATAATTTCGGAGTCGGGCAATGTCGGAGTAAAGTAATGTCGGCGTAGTGTTTTGTCGAATAAGCGTGTGTCGAAGTAGCATTTTCGACTCGCCAACAACTTGATGGGACCGATTGTAATATTTCGGTAATCCGATTGGAAACGAAAGTTTTCCACTCATGTGGAGAAGAATGTAACCACGCAAGTACGATTGTGGAATCCGACCACGCGAACACTTGATCTTTTGCAATAAGACCGTCATAAATAAATAAAATCTTTTTTATAAGCTTTGAAAGTAGTAGCGCCGCCATAAGCTCAAGACGTGGAATAGATATACGCTTCGTGGGCGCGACACGTGTTTTAGCTAGTAACAGTGAGACATTTACTTCGCCTTTATCATTTTCAACACGCAAGTAAACACACGCAGCGTAAGCCCTTTCGGACGCGTCGGAAAAGCCGTGAAGCTGTACTGAACCTTTTAATGAAAAAACGTGACGCGGAAATGAAACCTCAGCTAAAAGAGGGAGCTCGTTTATAAAAGTGGACCATGAATTAACGATATCTTGTGGTGGGGTTTCGTCCCAATCCACACGTGCAATCCATAAAAGTTGAATAAGATGCTTTGCAAATAAAGTCACAGGAGATAAAAATCCGAGAGGATCGTAAATTCTAGCAATTTCAGAAAGAATAGATCGCTTTGTACATTTTTCTGAAGAAACCTTTACACTAAAAGAAAATTCATCACATTTTGGATTCCATTGGAGGCCTAGCACCTTGATGTTCATATCATTCTCCATCTCCGCGAAAGGAACGTGATCTAACCGCTCACCGTGAGAAAACGTGGGCTTTACTGCGGAAAGTAAGGCAGTACAATTACTATGCCACTTATGCAGCTCGAACCCAGCAGTTTGACAGATCTTCACTAGGTCTCTTTGTAAAGAAAGAGCACCAGCTTCACTATCGTCGCCCGACACGACGTCATCGACAAAAACATCGCTCTGCAACACTCGCGCGGCGCGAGGGAAGCGAGCCGCCTCGTCGTGGGCAAGCTGCTGCATAGTGCGTAAAGCCAAGTACGGAGAGGAGCTTACTCCGAAGGTGACTGTTTTTAAACGGAAATCACGTAAATTTTCTTCTGGCGATGAACGCCAAACTATACGCTGTAAGTCCCTATCTTGATCTTGAATTAAAATATTGCGATACATTTGTTTTATGTCAGCTGTAAAAACAATTTTATGAATGCGAAATTTGAGAAGAACATCAGTGATATCTAAATGAAGTTTTGGTCCCACTAATAAAACATCGTTCAAAGAATTACCGTTTGAAGTTTTACAACTAGCATCAAAAACGACCCTAGTCTTTGTAGTTTCACTCGCCTCTCTAACCACGCAGTGGTGTGGAATATAATAAACATTTGATGAAATTGCAGCACTATCTACGGGCTCCATATGGCCGAGATCTATGTACTCTTGAAGGCACGCGTGATAATCGCGTTTAAGTTGTGGATTACGCTCGAGTTTGTACTCTACTTTCTTAAACCGGGAAATAGCCACATCCCGCGACTCGCCGAGGGGCGCTGCGTCGGGTTTGAACGGTAGCGGCACTACGTACCGTCCGGAATCATTGCGAAAATGTTTGTTGCGGAAAATATTTTCACATAAAACTTCATCGGAAGTGAGAGTTTTGTGCTCAGAAACTGATTCCAGTTCCCAGAATCGCTGAATGTCAAAATCGTCGTGAACGGAAGTATGACACGCGTAAACGGGGAATGAAACCGGAATGGAAGTAAAATTTACTTTACCTAGCAACAAGTAACCAAAAATACTATTAATTGCAATGGGAGAACCCGGGGGACCAGTAATGGTGTTATGTAATAAAATCTCAGAAAGTACGTCAGCACCAAGAATCATTTCTACAGGCTGCGGCGTGTGAAAATTAGGGTCAGCTAAAGTCAAATTTTTAATATGAGACCACTCTGTGTAAGGCAGAGTACATGCAGGCATATTTGTCGTAATTAATTTCGATAAAATCAAGGCATCAATTTGGATACTAGGAGTCGAATTATTTCTAGGCTTTATACAAAACGAAACAGCGCCTTTAGGTTGAACCGGCTTATCTTCGTTAATACCATAAACGGGGGGAACGTTTACATAACTTCTATTCATATTTAAACGCTGCGCGCAAGCCTCTGTAATGAATGACGCTTGACTCCCGTTATCTATAAGACACCGCACGGTCCCGCGCTTCACATTACCTACGCATACATCGATGAGCGCAGTAGATAACAGCACCGTATTCGATCGAACAGACTGCGCCATGGATGGGTCGCAGTTAGCTTCGCCGCGGTCTACTACGGACGAAGTCATCGCAATCTGAGAGGGAACGGTGTCGCTTGCCGTTTCTGTCTTTTGAGAATTGACAGGGAGGGTATCATTGGACGAATTTGTTTCGTTTGTACCGACCAGTGAATGTTGATTATTGTAATCGAAATGCAACAACGTATGGTGACGTTTCTTACACGCTTGGCAAACAAAGCTAGATTTACATTGTTTTACATCATGTCCTACATGTAGACAATTAAAACAGACATTTTTTCCTTGAATAAAAGAATACCTATTAGAAGGTGTAAGGTTTAAAAACTTAGAACATTTTGTCAACGTATGTTGAGCATCACAGAACAAACAATGGTATGTCTTATTGGACTGACCATAAGGTCTATTTTTACTAGCAGACTCTGAAGTGGACTGACTGAGATTCGCTGCGAAAACGCGCTTTGCGGTGGCGCCACTACTGCTTCCGCCGCTGCCGATAGAAAATGGTTGAGCCGCAACTTTGCCGTCACTACGAAATGACCTTGAAACGTTGGAATTTGAATGAAAATTATCACGTTTTGTTAACGATTTTGAACACTGATCGGAACCTGAATTGGAAATTTCGAATGCTGCAAGTTCACGTTCAAGAAATGAAATTAAAAGATTTACATCGGGAATCCTTGACTGTGATTCTAAACGCCGTTCAAAATCTGTACGCAAAGAAACGGGGATCTTACGCAGTAAAATAGTCAAAACAAGGGAACTCCATTCAAAATTGTCTTGAAAATCAAAATGTAAGGCTTCTAGGGCTTTAATATTTTCATTGTAAGTATTCAACAAGTTACGTAAAGTATTTATGTTTTTTCCATCACACGGCTCAATATCTAAAATGTTTTCAAGATGTTTCGATGTAATTTTTCTTTGATTGTGATAACGTTTACGTAATATTTCGTATGCACCCATATAATTACTGTCAGTTATTGAAATAGATTTTATAAGATTATACGGTTCGCCACTCAAAGTAAGCAACAGATAACGGAATTTTTCGACATTAGTGTAGCTAGTATTGTTGTGAACAAGTGAATTAAATAAATCATAGTAAGATCTCCACTCAGTGGTGTCGCCAGAGAAACTGGGCAAAGGCAATTTTGGTAATTTAACATTGTTCGATTTTAATTGATGAGAATATGATGATTGTTCCAGGACTCGACTCGCCCGCCTACCCTGCTCGTCAACTTGCTTTAATTTATTTAAATGGGTAATAATTGCATAATAACAATCGTCAAAGTCATTGCGGAATTTGATTTGTTCCTCTTTGTTGAATAAATTGCACTGCATCAAATATTTTTCGATTTTATTTTGTAATTTATTAAACTTTTTCTGATTAGACACAAAATCTGTGGTTCGCGCTCGGAATTTTTGTTCATCCGTAGTCGCGAATTGCAAAGTACGTTTTAGATCATCTAAAATTATTTCTCTTTCATAAAGGTCAACTTTGTATTGAAGTTGGGCTTTATTTTCTTTCGGAAACTCAATCTCGTTAGGAGCGTTAGATTGTTCGCCCTCAGACATGATTACACGTGGCTAAGATGGCGGACCGGTAACAAAGAATGCGACTGTAAGGTACGTAAGTACGCAACAAGGGAAATAAAAGCGAATAATAAATAAATAAGAACAACACTTTTGAACTGAATATCCGGGTCGTAGGATCAAAAAATATTATGTTACGTATTAAACAAGGAGTTGGGTTGGCACTAACCTGAAATCCTCCAAGTTGCCAGGCTCATCAGCTGCCGGGCCCGGCGTATATAGTAGGTCGCTAGAAGCTGGTTGTAATGTGTTCTTCTTATTTGGATATTTGCTTCTTGATTAAGTGGAAATTATTTTAATCGCGGAGACACGCAAAAACGTGCGGGTTAGCCGTTACTCGATCAGCGAACGAACGTTGAGTGAGTGAAAGAACTACCAGTTCTTTTTTTTTTTTCTTAAATTGTAATATGGCACTAGCTCGATTAGTTTTGTGCCGATTACTCGCCTTTGCAAGGATCGAATAACAGAAAAAAATGCCAACCAAACATAACTTCAAAAAAATAAGAAATAAATTTGAAAAACATGAAAAACAACATTCAGTTCCCAAGTGTTCCCAATAAGAAATATAAGAAACTCTGTTCCAGTACGGAACACACAGAGTTGTACAAACCACCGCGCTCACTCTAGCGCATAACTGCGTCTCGCTCTGTTCGGCATATACGATACGGCTGACGTGTGTAGCCCGTATAATGTAAAGCCCGATCAGATAAATAAAAAACCATATTGCGGAAATTCAATGGAACTAATTTTAGAACATAAAAATATACACTTTTTTATTTCATTGGTCAGGCAGGCTTTTTAAAAATCGAATACATATTTTTCTAGCGAATCGCTATTTCTGACTTTAGAGA
The DNA here is from genome assembly GCA_948473455.1 of Teleiodes luculella. Lineage (NCBI taxonomy): Eukaryota > Metazoa > Arthropoda > Insecta > Lepidoptera > Gelechiidae > Teleiodes > Teleiodes luculella. Next base: position 21,529 of record CAOKYR010000408.1, on the reverse strand, counting down.
GCTGGCAGCACTGGCTTGGGGTACATCCTGGCTGAAAGGACTTGGATCCAGGCTAGAAAAAAAAAAGTACATCAGCTGTCTTCTGTCATTTGTTTTAGGGTGATACATTGTTTGTGTGTTTATTGTGTTTTGTTTTCCACCGGCTTATTATTAACGTAGAATATTTTGATTTAAGTGTTACAGATAATCATTCATATTTATTTATATAGTATTTATGAATTAAACCCATATAAGATATGATCGTTAGATATTGTTAAAATGGGTAGGTGTCCAGCTTATTACTATTTTATCAACTTGCTTTTGTATGTGTATTTATACTTTATCCTCCTCTTTTATGAATTCATTCTTTAGGTGAAAGAAATTGTGGTCTCAATTTTGAACCTGACTCTACCATGCCAATCGGAACCACTTTTTACTTACTGGAGTTAAATAGTAACAGTATTCAAGGATTATCGGATTCTCTTCCATTGCATTTACTAGTTGATGTAAGTAATTTTTTTTATTATTAGCATACTCAGGATCCGAAATTCACAAAATGGTTTTTGAATTTGATGCAATATATTAGGCAACCCTTCTTGGGCGAGTCCGACTCGCACTTGGCCGCTTTTTTAAAATTCATCCCAAAACTTTCTAAAATGTTAAAATTGCATTTGTTTTTTTTGTATAGGAAGGAGACCAAAGATCTGGAGAATCCATAGGCCCTTTATTGGAGTCAAATTCCACACCAAACCTATGTAAATAAAACTAAACATTATTATTTATTACTTAAAATACAAATTTTATCTGAATTTAACAAAAGTAATTTTTTAAATATGTATGTTTTAGTCGACTCAAATGAGAGGATAGTAGATCTCAATAGCTTAAGCAAGGATAACATGCAGAGTGAAACAAGTACAGAACAAAGAGTGGTCATTTTATCAAATGAGCTAATAAAACCTTTTACCTGTAACACGTTCAATTCTATAACATGTCGGGAAACTAATGAAAATACAGAAAACTTGCTAGACAATACATTGAAGAACAATGAAACCAAGAAGGAATCTGATCATGTAGAAAATTATGGTAAGAATTTATTCTTATTTTAAAACTTTATCACAGAAGTAAGTTTATAATAATAGTACTACCCATACAGAAAGGTAATTAAAATTTCTGTAACAAAAAGGTACCAAAATGCATTCCCCAATCACACTAGCTGTGAATAGCCAAGTGTAGTAATATACTCTGAAAAGTGACTCATCATTTACTACTATATGAAATAATATGATAACTGGTCACACCTGTTCTCTTGCTTTAAAATGAAAAAGAGTTGTTGGTATATTCCCTTACTTGGCAAGTGGGTTGGGGACCACAGTTGTTAGTGTCCCAAGTGAATGCTGCTGCTCATTCATGTGCATTTATTCATCATACTTTAATTAAGAATAATATGAAGTACAAGCTTTATAAGTCTAGTTCCTATTAGTAATATTCCAACCCTGGAACTCCAGTTGAAACGTGGAAATTTTGACCCTAGCTCTGTTTTTCAAAATGTAACATAGTTGTGGGGTGGCTCTTATTCAATAGAGTTTCAAAATATTACTAAAACTTAAGTCGATTCAGAAAAATAAAAAGTCTCCTCTCCAGCTTCCAGGGGTACCACATTTTTCTTAAGTCCTGAAATTCTATTGATTTATATGGCGGCGTTTTATAATTTTCTAGTCCTTTGGTCTGACTAGAAAATGAACTCTTATTGCGACTCAGTTTAGGTTAGTTAGTTTAGTTTTAGTTTTAGTTTTTTTTTTAGTTTTTATAGGTCGCAGTTGACTTTGAGAGAGATATAGGAGAGAGGGACGGAAACAGTGAGATGACAATTCAGTTTAGGACCCAAACAGTGTCGCGATAGGACTTCATAGTCGTCACCCTGAACTGATATTATGTGCTATTTAATAATCCGTTTTGCCTTATTTTCTCATCGACATTACCATTTTGAATTGTTTTTCATTCCTACTCGTATATCTAACAAACTCATTTACCTCACCTCAGTTCACATCCCCGATCGCGTGGTACCGCCGCGTGCGATTGCGGTTCTCCCGAATTGCTTACAAATGCGCCGGGACACCATATTTCCTAAAAGAGCACTGCCACCCAGAATACGCTTCGGACCCGTACAAGGTAATAGCATCATTATATTTCAGCTTACACTAACAGAGTTCGATACCTAACCACGAAATACGTAATCTCAAACCACAGTTAACGGAAAGAACACAAGGTGGAAAATCTTAATAACGAAAACACTCGACTCCGAATAACTGTACACCGCGCTCACGATATCACGAATTTATTTTAGCTTAAATGAACGCTTCACCCACGTCTAAACCTTACATACATTATTATTGCACACCGCCACATTTTACTGTTAAATCATCATCTCAGCCGAAAGATGTCCACTGCTGGACAAACGCCTCCTCCAAGGATCTCCACAATGATCGGTCCTGCGCTGCCTGCATCCAGCGGCTTCCCGCGACGCTCACCAGATCGTCCGTCCACCTCGTAGGGGCCTGCCCACACTACGTCTTACGGCGCGCGGCCGCCATTCAAGAACCTTCCGTCCCCAACGGCCGTCGGATTGACGCACAATGTGCCCAGCCCATTGCCACTTACGTTTAGCGGTTCTTCGGGCTATGTCGGTGACTCTGGTTCGCCTGCGGATATCATCATTATTCGATCACGCAAGGAAACTCCAAGCGTAGCCCTCCTTCGCTCTTTGGGTGACTTTGAGCCTTCTTTTGAGGCCCATCGAAAGCGACCACGTCTCAGATCCGTAAGTCATCACTGGCAACACACATTTGTCAAATACTTTAGACTTAAGAAGGCAAAGTAAAAGATATTGCCTGTGATATTGCGCAGCTTCCCGAACGCTGTCCAGCCGAGTTGTATTCGACGATTGACCTCCTTTTTGAAGTTAGATCTACCTAATTGAACTGTTTATGCCAGGTAGACGTAATTGGCTACAACTTCGAGAGCAGAGCCCTCAACTTTTATTAGAGTGGGTACTACTACTAATTGGGCATTTGACATGACTTTGTCCTCTCCATGTTCATCTTCAGACGCACTTGTTGACTACGATATCGTCGGCAAACCAAATGTGAGTGATGTACTCGCCATTGATATTGATGCCATGTCCTTTCCAGTCCAGAAGCTTAAAGATGTCCTACAGTGAAGCGGTGAACAGTTTTGGAAAAATAACGCCTCCATCACACCTCGCTGCAGCTGGATTGGTCTGGAGTTCTGATCCTGGAGTCGGACTGACATAGTGGCATTCTCGTACAAATACTTCAGCACCTCGATATACCGGTAGTCAATTTGGCACCTCTGAATAGACTGTAGCACCGCCCAAGTCTCAATCGAATCGAGGGCTTTTTCATAGTCCACGAACGCTAAGCATAGTGGCTGGTTATAAGAGTACTTCGGTCTTCTGTATAACCTGCCGCAGTGTGTGGATGTGGTCTATGGTACTATAGCCCTTTCGGAAACCGGCTTGTTCGGGAGGCTGGAAGTCGTTGAACTTGCGCGCGAGACGATTCGTGATAACTCTCGAAAACAATTTATAGATACCTATGACTCAGAAGCGAGATGGATCTGCAGTTCTTTAAAAGGTTTTTATCGCCTTTTTTAAAGAAGAGGACCACCACGCTTCTAAGCCACGCCTGCGGCGATGTTCCTTCGAGGTGGCGGTGTGCAATTGGTTTAGACGTGGGTGAAGCGTTCATTTAAGCTAAAATAAATTCGTGATATCGTGATCGCGGTGTACAGTTATTCGGAGTCGAGTGTTTTCGTTATTAAGATTTTCCACCTTGTGTTCTTTCCGTTAACTGTGGTTTGAGATTACGTATTTCGTGGTTCGGTATCGAACTCACACTAACAGTCTTCCAAATCAAATTCATTTCAGCCAGTAGACGTCCACTGCTGGACAAAAGCCTCCCCTAAAGATCTCCACAACGATCGGTCCCGCGCTGCCCGCATCCTGCATTTCACATAAAACGACGCCCTCCGCCCTCTGAAGGTAAATTTATCGCTAGCTTATAATGGGGGTTCGGGTTACCTACTTCACAAACCGGGTTTTTTTATCATCAAGCTCCACTACCTAAGGCCTAAGGCTTAATTCTGACATATAACCAAAACTAACGGCATAACGAACTTTCCGAAGTACAGCCTGCAATGTCCTAACAAACCAAACTAAGGAAAGTCACATAGTGATATTTGTTCGGCGAATGCCCCATCGAGATTCAAACCCGCTAAATGAAGTGAAGTGGACCTTCTCAATGTGTGGCTAGCGTTTTACGAGTGGTAAAAAGCTAGCCACAGCCAAAAATTTATAACACTTATGAATTACTTACCTGTACCATGGATTTATAATCATATTTATTTATTATCTTATCTATCATACAATACAATTAGTACTTATTAACTACATGCTTGGTAGACATAATAATGATCCAAGTTTTACATAACAATAAAACTTGTATTATTGAGCAGAGACGATGCACAGCATCTGTGAGAGAGTGCGCCACCTACTTCCGATTCGATTTCCACCAATTAGAGGCCATTTCCTGTGAATATTGGTTGCTAATTTGACTTTGTGTCACCAGAGGACGGCTCGTTCGACCTTACCTCATAAGTCTCTCACCGGGAGCCCTTGAAGGGATGCTGTGCATCGTCTCTGCTCAATAATACAAGTTTTATTGTTATGTAAAACTTGGATCATTATCGGCATGTGACGATGCACAGCATCTGTGAGAGACGTGTTTATATCTCCTGGTGACTAAACGACGCTATGTGATGAGGAATTATGCTTGTGCTGAAGTTCTCTGCAAAATAACTCTTAAACAAATTTATTAGAAAATAATCGGATCATTTGCAAAATTAGTAGACCCGTTTCTTAGAATCATCCTTGCTATGATATTATAGAATGAAAGTTCTTCCTCTCATGATTACTATTCGTGAAAGAAAGGTAGACTATGACGTTGTGTAGTTATTTCATCCGCGAGGTGCGAATAAAAATTTGCAAAATTAATCACAATATAGAGAGGTATGGTTAATAGCTGCGAGAAGCTATTGAGGGTAGAAAAAAAAAATTACATTTAGCTATTTATGACTGCATACTCAGTTCTAAAACATTATCTAACCAAGGTAAAATATTTTACTAATCACGTCTAATCATTAAACAGAATCGCCGTCGAGGGTTGCCCCTCAGTTTAGTACCTAATATAATGTGCCCACTTGAAACGTTATTCGAATTCCCATAACTCAACCGCAACGGCAAATTATTAAATGTTTCCAAATGAATATTTTAAGATCGAGTATGATCACCACTGCACCCAGAAATTTAGAGGCATTCACTCATAGGGTATATTGAAACTAAGGTGAAAACAACACATATCACACATACACACACGACCTAGTACATACTAGCTCGTTATACAAGTGTTTTAACTCAACAACCCTCTAAAGAATTCATAGTATACAATATGCATTCATGTACCTACATATAATATCAGCGACGAATATTACGCATATTGAATTTTACGGACGAACGAGGTTACGCCCAACAAATTCCAGTTATAAAACAATGTGGATGAAGCGAAAGAAGTGTCTCTACCCACCCCTCGGGGAAAGACACGCGACTGTATGTATATATGTATGTATAACAGCTGCAAACTTACTAAAGTATGACAAAGAACGGTAATTTATTTTCGCGAATAACATTAACTTGTAAGTATGTATGAGAATTTTATTAAGGTAAATTATAACATTACTTGGTAAGATGAGGGTAAATAGACAATTGGTTGTTGGTTTGCTTAATTACTTAGCAGATATACCTTGAATTCATATTCTTAACAACAACAGTTTCAACCGAATTATAATTTACCGTTCCAAGACTAGAAGGTATCCGGTAGTTATAGCTGTATTTTCGGTAGGCTGACTACCATATTATGGGTTCTTAGACTGCGCCCTCCCCTTCTTTTTCTTGCGAAGAGAGAATCTATGGGGAGTGGTCTAGGCACCAAAGGAAATTGTAATTTAAACTTGGTTACCTTTCAGTTGTAATTTTAGAATTGTTTACTACCAGTGACACACGGGTGTGGTGTGATGCCATTTGTTTTGAGCTGCGGTATCTGGGCTCCGACTTTCATTTCCGCCAAAGCTGTTGACTGTAGAAAGACCTGAAAGTACTATTTATATCTACATTATTAAAACACTGGCAAGTGATGTTACTACGCATACCCGAAGGCCTGTAAGTATCCCAGCTGCCGGCCATACTACTGCTGGAACTTTGCCTCGAGTCACCACACTTGGGTCAATGTTGGTTACCGCGCATCACATGCCACACAATAATAAATGCATCCTTGACGAACTAAATTGTTAAGTAAAATCGAGCTACGAGGCGTAGTATAATCTGTTGCGATTAATGAAGTACTAAATTGTAATGTAAGCAAATTGCATAGTGTTTTGGAGACAAGCACTGAATGGATGTTATTCTCTGAAACATTACCTTACATCAATAACAGTTCGACCTGTTCTTTTCTTCTGTGTCGGTAGTGTAATCGAGCGTCACGATACGCTCTATAAAAATCCTTGCTTGAAGGTGAAAATAGGACCCCTATTAGAAGCGTAGTGCTGGCTATCACAGAAGCGGAGACATTACCTGACGTCACTAATGGTTATTATACCAGAGAAGACTGGTGCGATTCGCACGCAGGCAGACCACAGAAATCCTTGGTTGAAGATATGTCAGACGCCGCTGTTGTTGTACAGTGTTGAAGGCAAGCACTGGCTAAAGGATAATGAAGATGTGTGTGTGTGGGACGGTGCAGTCTATGGCCCACCTAGTGTCCTGCCCTGCTTGCCCTGCCACCTGCTCGCAGCAGGACCTGATGGATGCCACAGATAATGCAGTTGAAGTAGCTAGGTTCTGGGCCAAAACTATCTAAAGAATTTGTCATCGACACGATAAGAAGAAGAATGAAGATAATATTCCCCGAAATCAAAAATGGCATGTCCTTGGGTACAGGCGAGCGAAACTGCCGTGTTAAGCTTGAAAAGCAGCCAAAAGAAAATTTATGTGGGATTAAGACGCCGCTAGGTTGTACAGGATTGAAGTGAGCCAATCTCTGGCTGAATTTTGGTGGGATACGTTCCCTTAAGTCAAATGCGATTATCCTATGGTATAGACGGGGCTGCCGCGTAACGCCAGGAGGCAACCTACGTAAATCTTTGGTTGAAGATGTAAAAAAATAGGACGCCGCTATATTGCAGTGTTGATAAGAAGCAAGCACTGGTGGGGGTTCATGACAGACATCTGACGTCATATTTAGACATCACTAATTGGCATACGCTGCCAGATAAGCCTGAAAACTGCCCGATACGCTCGAAGACAGCCCCCGAACAGGAAATTGCGTAGTGTTGCTGAGAGGCAAGCACTAGCCGAGGGTTAATGATAGACACATCCCCTGACGTCATTTCAAGAAAGACATCAGGTTGGCCTACGCAGCCAGACGGAACTATCACTGTTCTACCGATACGCTCGGAAACAGCCCCCATGTATCAATTATTTCATGATAGTAACGGATTCACTCAACTTGATTAAACTTGCGGTTTGACAAACTTCACTTCTCTCTGCATATAACGCCAAAATGTGCTTAATGCAGAGCACAATCACATTTTTATTTCACATGTGTATCTCACGACTCTGAATTACATTCCTGTTTACGTTGTATGTGTAACGCAACGTGTGATAAATAAATAATTTTCTTTCTTTGTTAATCGCCTTGTGTTGAAGTGCAATGTATCCAGCCAATCCGAGAGGCGGCCGATAGTTTGCTTTGCTGTCGTCGCTTGTGAAAATATCTCTAGACGTCAGGCGGTAGATACAGTTCGGGCACGGTCGATCATCTACTCGAATGGAGGGTAGTACAGATTTTGTGCTAAGTAAAAATTTAAATTCACCAACACGCCATATACGGAAACAAAACATAGTGAATCACCACGACCAGCCGTGTAGTTAACCGTCTAGAGTTTAACCAATACAGATCTTCCTGAGTGTGGTGAGATGAGACCACATTATTTACATACATTACACACATTTATAGACCACATACATTACACAGAAAAAGGGAGCAGCTTGTATTTGATTTATTGAAAAATATATTCCATCGAAATATTATTACAATGCATTCCGTGCTTCGGAAGGCATGTAAAACCGTTGGTCTCGGCTACTATTTGCGGATGTGGCCAATATAGGAGCCGTGTCGGAAGCCAAGTCGGCCCAACAAATTCCGACACCATGGTTTCTGAGATAGGTTGACCTTTACTCGATAAGAAGAATGCATTGAGGATACAGTTACTTTAATAAAGAGGCTTAACGATATTCACGTGACGGGTTGTAAAAGCTCAATAACTGCTAAATTAAAAATTTAACCCTTAGGTACTCAAGTCTTTCTATGAAGTATTTTTTGTAGATCAACTTGAGGCCACTTTGAGAAAAAGCTAGGTGACCATTATATAAGCCATTGTATGCAGGATAAGACTTCATTATTGTCAGGTGTACGTAATTAGTTGACAAGTTTGTATGTAATGTTTTAAAACGGGAAAATCCATTTTTCTCAAGTAAAAATTACGACCTGGGCGAAGCCGCAGGGTGAACACCCAGTTTGGATTAATTTAGACAATATTGGTTCTAGCGATAACATGAACAGATAGTGGAGCAAACAACAACGGCTTAGATAATGGTAGGTGCATTCCCGTAATCATATCTAGAGGGGCCTGCAAAGCCCTTAACCCTTATAAGCAACTTCGATACGCTCGAAAACATTCTCCTGTGAGTCATTGTCACAGCTAACAACCGAGTTATTCAGTTTCGGCTTAGGTAATGGTAGGGTAGGTGCATTCCCACAATCATATCGAGATGGGCTTGCGGAGCCCTTAACACTTCGATACGCTCGAAAACATTCTCCTCTGAGTCGTCGCAGCTAACGAACGACTTATTCAAACAAAAGCAAAGTTGGAAGTACTCACGTGAAATTGAAGCTGTTACCTTCTAAGATACTCGTTTTTGTAGCAAAAGCGAACATCATGACATGAAAAAGACTAATTTTCACTTATTTCAAGGTAATGAGCAACGAATTTAAAATACGCTTCTAAATCCGTTAAAATAATTTAAAATTTTTATCAAAAAATTTCCATTACACTGTCACTAATTTCTTGAATTAAGAAAAATAAATAAATTTAGACTAATATTTAGAATACGCTTCTAAATGCAAAATATAAAATTTAAAATAAAATATTTTTTACAAAAAATAATTTTAAATTTTGACAGACTTTAAACTGAGATCTTGTTAGATCGGAAGTTAACGACGCTATGAGGTAAGGTCGAACGAGCCGTCCTCTGGTGACACAAAGTCAAATTAGCAACCAATATTCACAGGAAATGGCCTCTAATTGGTGGAAATCGAATCGGAAGTAGGTGGCGCACTCTCTCACAGATGCTGTGCATCGTCACATGCCGATAATATATTTATTTTCAAAGCCCGACCAGAGAAATAAAACACCTTGCCATATTGCGGAATTTTAATAGAACTAATTTTATAAGGGAAATTGTTGCCATAGTCGGAAAAGTATAGGTACACGTGGCGCCCTCAAAGCAGATTTTTTATTTCTTTGGTCAGGCTTTAATTATGTACAATTTTGCTATTTTTAGGAGTACTTGATAAAAAGTTAAGTGCTGAAACCACTGAATTGATTCACAAATCTGTAGTCAATAGCCAGCCAATATTCCTAATGAAACGGGATAAAGAGTCTGTTACACATATTGATGTATCTGATAAAGGTATGTATAAAAGGTTTTAAGTATAAAGGGTTACCACACCCGGTGGCCTAGTGGCTGGCTAGGTCCGTTGTCTTCCGTTCAGGAGACTCGACTCGGATTCAAGCCTCGACAAGTACCTACCAAATATTTTCGATTTTATATGCACAGTCTAAAGTTTGCTAAGCTGAACACTGGACTTTGCACAGGACATAAGTCCTTTGAATAAAGAACAGAATCACGGTGCGCGTGTTTAACTTACCCTGCACTTGACCGTAGGTACATTTATTTAACGTCCTTACAGTGAGGGCAAACATCGTTAGGGCACACACCGGCGAGGAAATTCAAGGCTGTGTGTGAAGTTAATCATCTCTCACTAGGCCAGCATTGTTGACTACGGCCTATTCACCCTTGATTTAGAGTAGGCTGGATGCCCTTGGTGGGGAAATGCAAAGGGTAGCTTAGCAAATCCTACTAATAATATAAACGCGAAAGTTTGTTTGTGTGGATGGATGGATGTTTGTTACTCTCTCACGCAAAAACTACTGAATGTTTTTTTTTTTTAAACTTTACAATAATATAGCTTATACATCAGAATAATCCTTTGCGTGACTAATGTCCATGAAAAATTACCAATGGTATAAAAATGTCCAATCATAAAAAAGTCCAACTTTTTACCGCGGGAAAATACCTCATTCTCACGGGAAAAACTGTTAACGCGGACATGAAAAAAATGGCATAATGCAACTTTCTCTTTAGATAAATCAAACTGGCTAAGCCTTCTGCCACTGGGTGATCAAACTACAGCAAATGTGTGGCTTTATGAAGAAGATGGGAAACTTTATGGGATCACTACAAAAATAATACCATGTCGGACAGTCCTGTCTCTAGGTTACAGTAAGAAATACGCAGAGGAACATAAGCTTCCCCTCAAACAACCTGTCTTAGATTTGGATCAAGGTAAGTACATAGTTTTCCTTTTATTTCTGACACTCACTAAAAATAATCCTTATGATGAAGCCTTTCGATCGGTATGATAAAACTACAGGGTATTTTTTTAAATTTATTTAAAGTTCAGTTCGATTCCCGGTTCAACCATGTAATTATGAAAGAATGTATGAATGCAGTTTTAATAGTTTTTAGAATTAAAATAAAGTCTTCTTTCAGTAAAATGTTCTATCTACAATATTTAAGGTACTTTCCCTCCATGTGGCATATCCGTGGGACGCCCTGTATAACTTCCGAAAAAGTTATTAAACAGTTTGTTACAAAAACTTGTGTTTCAACTTCTGATCGAACATGGAAGCGTATAGAATACTTTATTTCTACTAGACTAGGTTAGTAGGGGAGTATTGGGCATTCTAAAACAGTTTTCGGATCATCGTTCACTGGCACTCCGTTCATCTCGCCTCGCTATCGCTCCGCTCGTTTCACTACGCTTAGTGAACAATGATTCGAAAACAGTTTTAGAACACCCAATACTCCGTTATGAACGCAACAGGTGTAGAAAGTGATCAGTGTAAACGAGTCGTGTTAAATACTCACCAGAAGTTTTCTAAAACTCTCTCACACACATCACATCACATCACATCACTGAGGGTTCTGGATTGCTAAGAGTGCTCCCTCGACACTGACATCGGTTGATTGGCTGTAGTTCGCTGAATTTAAAGAATTATAAGTTTCGTTCATTATCAGCAGAGCCTGGCTGGGATTCGTCTTGGTATACAAAACTGACTTGGACCATCATCCGTTGATTGGCTGAAGTTCAGAAAACTTCCTTCAACTTCAGTAGTGACAAGTCAAGTTCTGGACCAAAACAAAATTCCCGACAATGACATCAAATGAGTGGTTGAAACTTATAGAAGAACTACTTTCAACCTCAGCAGTGTATGGTTGAGGGTCTTAGATTGAAAAAACTTCCCCCGTCTAGTGGTGATGAAAGAATAATGAACAATACGTCAGTATCTCACCACGACAACTTGAAAAGTACAAAACTGCTTACAGTAACATCAATCTTTACCCTAAGTATAAACTGTAAGCGATTAGCGGAAAAACTGACAGCCTTAGTAGCATCTTCCAGCCGACCTTAGAACAAGAAGAATACATATATGCAGTGATTTATTTATTATATTTATTGGGTGTTGAATTTTTATAAATTTACTGTATAGTTCCATACTCTAAACAAGTGACAAATACAGCAGTAGGTAAAGGATGAAACACATGATAAATAACAACAATTTAATAATTTAAAAAGCTTTCATTTAAATTTATTAATTAAGTTATTATTATTATTCCATGACAATTTATTTGTCACATGTATTATTTCTTAAAATATTTCGTAAATGACATAATGAATTGAGGAAAAAGTGATTTCAAAGATCTTCTGATGAGGTCTGATGAATAAGTTTCTTGTTTACATTAAAACCAAAATTGCTTTTTACGTTTTACCATGCCAAACATAGATTTCGTTTATTAGAGTTCTAACCGGCCCTCAGTGAACGGAGCGTGATAACATATCCGCTATAAGGCAATAACTTAAACCCAATACCTTTAATAAAGTTCGAATTGAATTGATGGGATCCGTACAAAATAAACATAGAATTACATTCTACGAACAGGTTTTTTTTATGCTTATAATTTAAATGTAAGTAAGACGTATATAAATATTTGAATTAAGAAAATAAGTCGTCACGTACCTTACTCTCTTAATTATAGTTATTGTTGTTGTTGTTGTTGTTGTTGCTATTACGAGAACGAAAAATCTCGTTGAATATTTGTCATTGTTTAAATTTCAGATATTTATAACAAAATCGTGGTGTATTAAGAATAAGAAACATTTATTTGCAGGACATTCTCATCTACCGAACTATAGTTACAAAATATTTAGCCTTAGAATAAAAATAACTTTCTCTCTATCATAGCATAAATAAAAGAAAACTATTTAGAAAATATTACTTAGGTATCATACTGTTGAATGTAGGTCACGTTCCCACGCTATGAAGTATAAATGCAATTCCTAAAGAACCCTAAAGCATCAATGCAACGCGAACATGCTGACGATGACTCGTTCCGCGAAGCTAGGACTTTTGCTGACGACGACGCTAGCCTAGTGCTCAACAAGCCGGTTCCTTTTTTAAAAAAATAACCCTATCATTGTAGAAATAATAAAGTGTGGGTCTCGGTGATAAAATGTTTTTTTTTTTTTTCATTATGAGGTTTTCCAATTACAAGTATATTTGCGATAGGTCATTAAATTTTTTTCGAACCGAGTTAAAAAAATGTTTTTGAAATCAATCAACCTTTATTGTACCTATTGTTGGTTCCACCTATTATCGTTTCAAAGTCGGTTAAAAATTAAGGTAGATTCATATGAGCACGGTTTTGACTATGTAGAGTTTAGAGGTATAAATATTAAAACTCGTATAAATAATAAAATAAAACAGTTAATATATAATAATATGAGTATAATGTACAAGTTAAAAGTAAAGTTTTGCTTATCTGTAAAATCTAAGTCTGTACCTATAGGTTGATATATTTCATCGTTGTTGTGACAACCTCCGTGGTCGAGTGGTAAAACGCTCACCACATTACGGAGGTTCCGGGTTCGAAACCCGGCACGGTCGACCTTGGAATCTGGAATGATTCTGTGCGTCGGAAGGCACGTAAAACCTGGTCCCGGCTACTATCTTCGGATATAGTCGTTTTTTATTTTTATTTTATTTGTAATAATCAGGTAACAAGGCTTGTAGATAGAATAATAATATAATTTAAAACTTTTAAAATATTATACATACACTGAATTAAATAAAAAATATGCAACTTAAAAAACTTATTGACACCAAGTTGTTCTATCGTTGTGAACTTACCTTTATATATTTTCGCTGTTGTCGTCAGATTTTGGTTCCAATTTCAATTAAATCAGAATCATTTTTCTGCAAATTATGCGACTTTAGCGTGTGAAATAATTTCATTGAATTTTGCTTGCTTAGGATTTTTAAAATATAAAAGCGGATATGTGTCGTGAATATTTTACATTCTGTGCTCGACGCTCAAGCTGAAAATCAGGACTTCCACTGTGGTTCCGACGACTGCTCACGTCACCCAGTCACCTCGAGCTGCTTTATACCCGTCACCCTGAGGCATCATTGTATCGCGATCATGTGCGTAAGTTTTACATACATTTATATATTGTCCCTGCAGTTTCATTTTCTTTAACATGATAAATATCATTTAAACTACCTATCTTGTGGCAGTATATTTTTGTTTCCTGATTCTCTAGGGAATAAATAGTACCATGAATGATTAATATAATTTGAATAAATTTAATTTCAGGTCTGAACAAAATTATCGCAAAGTGCAGAAGAAGAGGGCAGGGGAAAAATTCCTGGATAGTGACGAGGAGGAATTAGTAAGGTAGTGTATATTTTCTCACATTAAAAAACATTTAATCAAATAAATTAAAAAATCAATATGATACTTTGACCTGTACGTACCCATTTATAAATACAATCTAAACTAAAGTTTTTTTTTTTCAACTTTGATTATAAAATACTTACGGATAATAGACATAACCTAATCTAAACATTAAACTTATTTTAAACTTACTTCCTAAATTTATTGTTTTTATTTTAATGAAATTAATCATTCTCATTTAATTACAGTGTGAAGAAGAAGGTGAAGCCTGCACCCAAAAAAGCAGGCAGGGGAAAACCTGCTCACAGCAAGGACGAGGCCCCCAGCGCGCAGGCGTGGTTGTTCTCCGACGAGGACGAGGACGGCGACCAGGTGCGCTCGAAGCAGGACCCCCCGAACTGCGTATTCTCTAGGCGCGTCGCCGGCGGCTCCGTGCGCCGGCAGGCTACCTTGTCGGGGGACCTGTTAGCGGAGGTCCGCATTTATAACCCGGAGGAGGTTCGTAACCTAGACGGCTACGAACGATGTGACAAGGCCGCAGTTTGGATCAGATATCAGGGGGATTCTCATTCCCCTGAAATGCACGATTTAAGGAAATTTGTTAAAGGCGCAAAGACATACTTTACCGAGGAGGGTAAATTCTTTGCCTCCAAATATAACAAGTGATTTTGTTATTAGTATTATGTATTAGATAGATGTTTATCATATTTTTACTAGGTAGTTTGCTTACATGGAATACGAGTAAGATAGAAAATACCTATATTTTGATATAAGTAAAAACTAATATATTTTTTTCTTATTTTATAGAGTAAACATTCCACTAAAATAATTAAAATATTATTATTACCTATAATAAAAGTTAAAACTAATAAACTTGTACTTTTGATTTAATTCCTTATAGGTAATATTGAATACTTATTACTTGATTAATATTTCACATTAATATCTTAATAATTTACCTAAAAGTACTTAGTAAAGCGTGTATAAAACATGGTTCGATCAATATTTTGCACAGTTTGCGATATATCAGTTAAAAGTAACGCCTTTTCAGCTCATTTGAAGTCTATCTTACACAAAAACAATACTGCAGTTACCGAATGTGATGGCATTGAAAAAATCAATAGCGCATTCCGAAGTCGCATTGCATCTTATCGCGTGTCGTGTGAGGCAGCCGCGAGCGGGAGCGATGATGGCAGCGTCTCGGCTGAGGCACTTCCCCCTTCGCAGTTCCTAGCGCGGCTGCGATCACGCGTCCGCGCCTTACTCTCTGCGCGTATGCTAGCTCATGATAGTGTGAAGGTCAATTTCGAATTGTTTTCAGAGTTTTTTTTGCCAAAAGATAATTCTATGTCTATTAAATCTTTTTCTACAGAAAATATTGTTCTTCATCAGAGTTATAACTTTGAAGACGTATTTTCTAGAGTTCTTCAGATAATAAATAAAAAAATTGAAGAATTTGAGCAAAAAGATAGCGGGTGGGCATTTATGCGAAACCTGTATCTTGAAGTAAATATAAACAAGTATAATCCTATGAGAGCTTCAAGTTATATTGATCTACCAAAGTGTATTAAATACAAACGCGCCTGCATCAATATTCAAAACAATGATAATTTTTGTTTTTTGTGGTGTATAATGGCAGCTTTGTTTCCAGCAAAAAATAATGCCCAGCGAACATCTGCTTATCCCCATTTTAAAACTATACTTAATACAAAAGACATGACATTTCCAGTAGGACTAACAGACATCAAGGTTTTTGAAAAAAATAACCCAAACATTAGCGTTAACGTATATGGACTTCAAAACAAATCAAAAGTTGTTGGGCCATTGTATAAGAGTGAATGTCGTAAGAAGCATCACGCGAATTTACTATTTTTGGAAAATAATGATAAATCGCACTATTGTCTAATTAAAAATTTATCAAAATTACTTCGCCAACAGTTAACTAAACATCATTCGAAAATCTTCCTATGTGAAGAGTGTATGATATTTTTTGATAGTGAAGATAAACTCCAGTCGCACATTTGCAGCGGTGTTAAAACTATTTTACCTAATGAAGGCACTACAATTCAATTTGATCATTACGAAAGAATGCAAAACATGCCTTTCGTTATTTACGCTGACTTTGAATCTTTATTGAAACCTGTTACCACAAAATGTGATAGTGTTGATACCAACACTTTGACTTTACAACAACACGTGCCAGCTGCATTTGCTTACTACGTAGTATGTTCGTATGATAGTTCCCTGAACAAATATATTTCGTATCGCGGTCTGGATTGTGTAGAAAAGTTTTTAAAATATCTTCTACGTGATATAATACAAATAACTTCAGTATTTAATTCACCTGTGCCAATTAAACTGACAGCTGAGGATAAAAAAAACTTTTTGGATGCAAAATTATGTTTTCTTTGTAAGAATCCGTTGTTTGATGATAAAGTTCGAGATCATTGCCATCTCACAGGAGTCTATCGAGGAGCAGCTCATTCTTATTGCAATCTTAAGTTTCGGTTGCCAAATTTTGTGCCCGTATTTTTCCATAATCTATCTGGTTATGATAGTCATCTTTTTATTCGGCATTTAGGTGAAATGCCTGGTGGAATAAAAGTAATAGCGAAGAATAAAGAAAATTACATTTCATTTACCAAGTTTTTCAATATTGATGATAAAGACTGTTTGCCTGTTCGTTTCGTGGATTCTTTTAAATTTTTAGGAACAAGTTTAGAAAAACTAGTAGCAGGCCTAAATAATAACGAATTTATGCACTTATCTCGTTTTTTCCATGCTGTAGATCAATTAAACTTGTTAAGACGAAAAGGAGTCTATCCTTATGAATACATGACTAATTGGAACAAATATAATGAAACTGAACTACCACCCATAGATTGTTTTTATAGCAAATTGACTGGTTCTATCATTTCAGAATTAGATTACAGGCACGCGCTTAAAGTTTGGGATGCTTTTGGTTTAAAAAATCTCGGGGATTATACTGATTTATATTTAAAAACAGATGTTTTACTACTAGCGGATGTTTTTGAGAATTTCCGAAAGACCTGTTTACTGTATTACAAGTTAGATCCAGCCTTTTACTTAACAGCTCCAAGCTTAAGTTGGGATGCGATGTTATTGAAAACGGGTATTAAATTAGAATTAATAAATGAATTGGAAATCATAAGAATGATTCAAAAAGGTATACGTGGTGGTATATGTTTATGTTCTTGTAGATATTCAAAAGCTAATAATAAATACTTAAATAACTATAATCCAAACCTGAAAGAAAACTTTTTGATATACATAGATTGTGTTAATTTATATGGTTACGCTATGTGTGGTTTTTTACCATACTCTAATTTTAAATTACTAAAGCAACATGACATTGAACATATAGACTTTAATAGTTTACCCTCGGATGGTGACTATGGATATATTTTGGAAGTAGATCTTGAATATCCAGAAGACTTACATAGTCTTCATAATGATTTACCATTCTGTGCTGAGAAATTTGCACCTCCTGGTTCTAAATATCCTAAATTAATACCAAATTTATATGACAAATACTATTACGTTATTCATTTCGTTCATCTTCAGACTTGCTTAAGACATGGATTAAAACTCAGAAAAATACACCGAGTTTTACAATTTAAACAAAAGCCTTTTTTGAAACAGTATATTGACATGAACACTGAGCTTAGAAAAAAGGCTAAGTCTGAGTTCGAACAAGATTTATTTAAATTATTTAATAATAGTGTATTCGGTAAAACTTTAGAAGATAATGAAAAAAGAATTGATGTCAAAATGGTAAACGTATGGAGAGATGATAAAAATAAAACGAAGAAAAAAATGTCTGCAGAACAACTTATAGCAAGACCGAATTTTCATAGTGCAACGATATTTACAGAAAATTTTGTTGGAGTTCAAATGAAACCTGAATCTGTTATTCTTGACAAACCTATTTATATTGGATTTTCGGTTTTAGAACTGTCAAAGAGTCATATGTTCAATTTCCATTATTCCGTAATGAAACCTTATTATCATGATAAACTAAGGCTTTGTTATACAGACACCGACAGTTTTCTTTACTCTATTCAAACGAAAGATTTTTACAATGATTTGAAATTAAATTTTCAGTCATATTTTGATACAAGTAATTATTCCGAAGACAACCAGCATGATATTTTAATTCGGAATAAAAAGGTACCTGGCTTTTTTAAAGACGAGATGGGAGGACAAATTATTACGGAGTTTGTAGGACTTAGGTCGAAGCTTTATTGTATTAAAACGGAAGGACAAGAGTTTAAAAAAGCAAAAGGCGTACAAAAACGTGAAATAAAAAAAATTGGATTGAAGGATTATTACAAAGTATTAATGGAAAATAAAATAATACGCAAAAAGAACATAATTTTTAAATCTCTTAAACATGAAATTTTTACACAGGAGCAAAACAAAGTCGCATTTTCCGCTAATGACGACAAACGTATCATTCAAAAAGATAAAATTTCTACTATATCTTGGGGTCACTGCGATAGTTTCTTTTAGTCTGTCGTTGATATTGGTCTAACCATGTGCGAAGGTTACTTATTTGATTGTGTTGTATCCATGAGAATATATAAACATTCAAATGGTATACATATAAAAACTGGTCTTTGGGTTGAAAATGACTTTCTGCCTCAATTAGAGATTAATAATTCACAAGAAACAGTTTTTTTATCTTTGGACGAATGGGAAAATATATATCAAGATTTTAAACATTCAGTACCTAACAACAAGAAAAATATCGACGATATGTATTTATATAAGCTCATTTATTGTGATAAACGATGTACAGTGGAGTTTATAAATTTAATATTGGACGCTATCGTCACTTATGGTATTTGTATAAATTTAAGATTTGAAGAACTTAAAATTGAATATAAATCTGTTATGCTAATTGTTAATAAAATATTAGATTATTCTTCATTAAAAAGTCTATCATGTTTCCAAAACCTACCAAATAATTTAATCAAATTTGCAAATCCTTGTTCTATAACAGAATTAGAAGTTATTAATTTAGGTAGTGCATATTTTTTGAAATGTCTTAATTTGTAGATAAATGTAACTTTGTTGTAATAAAATAAATAAGTAATGTAAAAAAAAATCATATGCGAATGTAATAAATTTTAAATGAAACCTATCAATTTAAGAAATTGTATCTAGTAAAATAAGAAAGTAAATAATGTAAGAATCATTGTAATTTTAAATTAAATCTAAGAAATAAAAATATGATACCTACTACATGTACTTAAATAAATATTTTGTTTCATTTTTAATTACTTTATAGTTCCTGTACAATACCAATTTTAATAAAACTTATAAAGTGTTGGCACAAAATCAAGTTATGACATGTACAGTCAAAGGCAAGGTTAGCTGAACACGCACACCGCTGATCTATCTTATATTCATTCAATGAATATAAAAACGATGTAAAGTCCAAAGTGCTCTGCTTAGCTTGCTTTTGACCGTACCAGTGTCATAATATGCTGATGTTGTATATCCGCAATAGGAAGAAAGGCATGTTAAGACTTGTCGGTCGAAATGATTGCAGCGCGGGGCGGTGCGGGGTCAGGTGGATCACGTGGATGGTGTCTTATTATCATTACATACATACGTAAATCTATTGAGTTGTGATATAGTCACCAGACGTTCTTCATTTGTTTCCTTGCAATCATTGCGTTCGGTTCACTACAATTCCTAAAATGTCAGAATCTCGAACAAGTAACATGCAAACTAGTTACCTTGCTGTGAGTGACGATGAAATTCCTAAATACATAGTGCGCATCGAACTTTTAAAGTGTATAGAAAGTGAAATAGATGTGAATGTGGTAGCAAATTCAAAAGCTCAATATGTTGTGTATAGAGACGAAGATAATATACTGTATAAGACAACACAGTTACTGTGGCAGATCGGTGCGGAGCTTGGTCTACGGAACGAGAGATCGTGCAATATAGATATAACAAGGTATGTTTTAGGTGATAAAAATAAGTCATACTTATTTTTAAACAGTTCCTTGTATAGTTTTGGCTAATGTAAGTATTATTTTGTTATAGACAGGTGTGATTGAAAGGTGGAGGGAGTGTTCGGAACGTCAGACTCACGCGACGATGCGGCCGCCTTCGACGAAGATGACGGCTGCGCTAGCAGCAGCGGAAGAGCAGCGAACCGAACGCAATGAACATTAGTTTAAGAATTTATTATATAATGAAATTATTTTATAAAAATAAACAACAAACAATATTTTTGTCTTTTATTATATTTAAATAATAATAACATTTTTACACTGAGTTAAACAAAAAAGTAACAATTAATTACTAAATTCTTAAAAAAAATCTACATTTGCAAGCTTATCACTTTTACTAAAAAATTTGAACTGATACATATGATTATCAAAAAACCATTTTTGTAAGCAAATACAATTTTTAAGAGCACATTGATTTTTATGAATAAAACAGTTCAATTCACAAGTTTTATATTTTTCTTGTAAAGTTTTCAAATTTGGACAGCCCTTTTCTCCAAGATCTACAATATCACAATTTTCACATATTTTTTTAACCCATTTTTCTTTTTCACTTCCTTTTACGAAAATACTCTTATTTTGTAAATAAAACGGAATTAATCGTTTAAATTCTCTGTAGTCAATGAAGCCATCACTCCAAAGTATTCCTCTGTTTCTTTCTAACCAATTCACTTGCTTTTTCTCTTCCTTTGTTAACGTAGAGTACGCATAAGGTGGTTTTACAATAAACACTTGTGTCCAGTCAATAGTAGCTATGGCAAACTCTTTAACGATAAAATCATTTTTGGAATTTTTGAATCCTTGTACATCAACAAATATAGTTTGAGGTTTCATTATGATATTTTCCTTATAATATTGCTTAAAGGTCTGTACTCAAAAATGCAATCATTAAGTATAAGACAATAAGCTGAAGTTTTGTCAGGTATGTCTCGATCTGCTTCAATTTCTAGCCTCACGTCGACCGAACCCTTAAGAGATTCTTGTTGACGACAGCAATCAATAACAAACAAAGGCGCTATATCTTTAAATTCCTTTAAACTCAACAACGGTGCTGCTCGGCGTCCGTAATAAGACTGTTGAAATCTACAGTATTGTTCATATAATAAGGAAATTTTTTGGTCTGAGAAACTAACGTTCAAATTTTCATAAGGAAAGTACACAGAATTTAGAAATACTTTTACTTCTGTTAAACTGCAATGATCAAATACAGACATAGAGCTCTTTGCATTTT
>CAOKYR010000407.1:0-28152 GCA_948473455.1 Teleiodes luculella | reverse complement strand
TGATAGCTTACCTTTGTTCGCCTCGTATTCTTGCAAGATAGATAGATAGACCTTGGAAAAGAACATAGGCTACCTTTTACAGTGGGAAAATGCCTCATTCCCACAGGAAAAACTGTTAACACGGGCGGAGCCGCAGCGGAAAGCTAGTCGTCAAGATAATTTATACGGAACCCGTTTATAACGCTATCGACTATATACACCTAAATATTGATATTATGTAACTATACATACTTCCTGTTTAGTTACTGGGTGCGGTGATTCCCCTGATTAACAATGTTAGGTTCAAAGACAAAGAGGATATAATCACTACTTCAAAGATATTTATTCTCATAAGAATCTTACAATTCACCTAAATAAACAGAAGTACTAAATTATAGGCTCCGCCTGCGTTAATATTTATTCCCGTGGGAATAAGGTATTTTCCCGCGGTAAAAGTTAACCTATACCTATTCTTCCGCAAGGTCTATTTTTTCTTTGTGCCAACTCCGCCCGCTTTAACATTTTTTCCCATGGGAATGAGAAATTTTCCCGCGGTAAATCGTAGCCCATGTTCTTTTCCAAGGTCTATTCTATCTTTGTGCCAAGTTTCACCAAAATCGGTTCAGTAGTTACGGAGCCTATTCAATTATTAGGAATATTTTAGGTATTTTTTTACACCTTGGGTTACATTATTGAAGTTTTAGTAAGGATCCCTAATTTTTTTGAAAATAAAATGTATCCTATGTTACTCAGGGTGAATGTAGCTTTCTAATAGTGAAATATTTTTTAAATCGACACAGTAGTTTTTGAGTTTATTCATTAGAAACGCGGGAAGAGACGCGGGGCGGAATGCTAGTACTCGAAGCTAATACTAGTACTGATAGGAATAATAACTCAGAAAAGGTCGAGAGACAATACATTAATTGATACTGCGTAGGTATTGCAAGTACGATATAATCTACTCACTTGTAGTACTCTTCGCACTCTTCCAAAGTGACGACGTCAGCACTGACCAGTCGGGAACCGAACCCGCTGTAGTACGAAGCGTAGCGTTGCTGGAAAATAAGCATACAAGCTTCATACAAGCAGTGTCTAGATAAGGGCGTGGTTTAAACAGACTAGACTACTAACTACTTACATTATACTCGTAGTATTTACAAATAATAATCGTAACAGTTTAAAACACCAAAAAATACGCTTTTAGCACGCACTAAAAATTACAAAATTTTCGTATTCCTGACAGCAAACCCTTTCATTTGATACCCATATCATGGGGGTGGATTTCAAACAGCCAGTCCGCCATCTTGGGGAGGCCGCCATATTGGATTTGTAATGACGTTTCTTAGCTAGTCATGTATTGTCATCAGAACTCAGAGCGTGTGCAAAATTTCATCCTAATCGAAGACCGGGAAGTGGGTCAAATTAAGATTCCAAGATTTTTTTACATGTTACAAGTGGAACCTCTCACTCAAGTACAGTAGGCAGCACATGCGGGTGGACATATTGACCTTGAGAGCGCCCGTATTCCGTAGCGGTAGGGGTGAATTTTGTAATGCGAATGTCCCAACCGCATGTGCTGGCTTCTGTACATAGATTAAAAGTATAAATTTACATCAATAACATATGGAAAATACTGATGTTGTTATGATGAGGAGATACCTAACGCATTTTTACACGTTTTTCAAAAGACTGTAGATAAGACAAAAGAAGATTCTAAAGCATTTAGAGCATAGTCTAAGAAAACAAGGTCTTCCATTCGGACCACATGACTGACACAAGCCTATGTCATTTTGCGCTGTTCATCTTTGTCTATAATTGTTAGGTAATAGAGTTTGGCTATTGAAAGTAGACAATCGATGAAATTTGAAAACATTGTACCTACTGGCAACAGTTACATAGAAAAAAAAGTATCAAATTAGGAAAATCCATAGAATCGGGGTTGCCACGATGATATTTTTCAAATCTGCCGCGTTTTTTCACTGTCTTTCTTTTTTTTTTTTTTTGAATTGACCTATGCTTGTGTCGAAAAGGTACGACCAATCAAGCTTCACCGGACTTGCGATCTTTCAATAGCCAAACTCTAGACAAGGATGAACAGCGCAAAATGACGTACGCTTGTGTCAGTCACGTGGTCCGAATGGAAGACCTTGTTTTCTTAGACCATTATTTAGAGTAAGAAACAGTGGAACCTACCTGTAGATGCTTGGAGAAGATTTGTTCAGCGTGCATGCTATAAGCGACCCTAAGCGCTCTCGCCACAGAGTCGATATAGCGAGCGTATAGAGCCACCATCTCGCGCGGGTCGCTGTCTACGCGAGGAGTTAGCGCCAGGTTTATACCGCTAGGTGGCGTTGTACCCTGAGAAATTAATTAAAGTCGATTTATTTATTTCACCAGCACATGCCACCCTGACCGCTCTTTCTGAAGCTTTTATGAGCCTTACACAGTGTGGTCACATTCAAATAATCCCAAATCCTAAACTTTTCGACTTGAAGCTTAGGTCTCATCATCATCATCATCATTTCAGACAGTAGACGTCCACTGCTGTAACGCTGCAACATCAATTTTTACTTAGCGCATCTAAAAAATAAATAAAATATAATGTTAACAGCCTAGTTCTTTTTTACATTTAAAAACCACAATCATTTTTTAAAACTTTTCTATGTTTCTTGTTGTAAGTTCTTGGTAAATCTTTCAGTGCCACCTTTTTCCTACATTTATAGCTATCGAACGAAACCACTTTGATACCTGTAATAACTTTACATCGGTAGATATTAATAAATTAGTGAACCCACCCAAAATCAATAACAAAAAAATGGCCGCCATTTCTAAACAGTAGGGGCAAAACGCCATTTTATAGTGGATTTGTCGATAAAATTTGTCATATTTCTTCGCCTTAACGCGTCGGACACCGGTAACTAGACACACAGTATACTGGTATAAATACTAATTGTATTTTTTATAAACATTAGACATTAACTACAAAATTCTTTGACCTTTACCTGATCAATAATGCACTTCATCATCAAGGTAAGCCTCTTCCTGTCATAGTAATTCTTGTTATTCTCATTACTGATCGAGATTCCGCCCAACATGTTGTAACTGTAAGGCCAAAAATACAAATTTTTATTGTAACTTTTGAATTTCCACAAACAAATCTCTCCTCTCTTTCTTTTATAAGACGCCTATTGACCTTTTCGACATAGGTCAATTAAAAAAAAACTTTGACTTCCTTCGGCAAGTTCTTCTCCAAAGAATACCGCACATTTTCTACTAAGGCTCTCTGCGCACTAAGCAGTTAGTCGCAAAGCCGTCAGCCGCAATCACACTAATATTATAAAAGCAAAAGTTTGTGAGTGTGTATGTTTGTTACTTCTTCACGTCTAAACGGCTGGAGCGATTTTAATAAAATTTGGTATGGAGTTAGCCGACACCCTGGATTAATACATCTATCTATTTAGCCCACATCAGTCCACTGCTGGACATAGGCCTCTTCTTTTTTGCGCCATTCACACCGGTCCTGAGCCTCCCTGAGCCACTGTTAATACATAATCTTCATCAAAACTGTACAAACTGTACAACAACAAACGTGTACTACAATTTTTTTAAAGGATTTCCCGCGGTGTAAGTTCACCTTTATACATCCCCAGGGTCTATTTAAGTTTCGTCAAAAACTTCCACTCGCGCTGCCATTTTCCCCATGGGAATGAGGAGTTTTCCTGCGGTAAAAGGTAGCTTATATTCATCTCCAAGATCTATTCTATCATACACCAAGGTCGGATTAGTATAGATACCAAGTTTCATCAAGTTTCCGCCCCACGGGTCCACCCGCGCTTACAGTCATTCCCGTGTGAATGAGGTATTTTCCCGCAGTAAAAAGTAGCCTATGCCCGTCCCCAAGGTCTATTCTATCTCCATACCAAGTTTCATCAAAATCGGTTCAGTGGTTTTAGCGTGAAAGCGTAACAGACAGACATACAGAATTACTTTCGCATTTATAAATATTAAGTACAGATGGATATATAGAAGAAGATAGATATTATTATAGATAGATGACAATGTCTCACGCATTAGCCATGAACATGTGATGGCCCGGCTCACAGCACACTCTGTAATATCGCTCCAGGTTGTAATTCTTCAGCAGGTAGAGGCAACTGGTCACATCCCACATGTAAGTCTTCACCAGCTCCTCACTGCGCCAATTACAACTGTAATTCTCGTCGGTGGTCTTCGGATTACAGTTGTAATACGGCATTATAAGCAGCTGGCATCTGTAATATAGGAAAGTATCGAGAGAGAGAGATATGAAAATTGGACTTTGTTTAAGGAAAGCAAAACGTTATTTCCTTCTGTATAAATTTTAATACGTACAGTTCTTATGCTTGTAAACATTTCGACACGCCTTATCTAGGGAAAAAGTATTTAAATCTCAATATTCTTAAGGTATCTACTTAAATTGTTTGAAATCCTTGACTCCTAAATCAATCTACTTATACTCAAATGGATATTGGAATTAAAATTACCTAACCTAAACCACGAATTTAAATTTCCCTGGCTGGTTTGTTTCTTTTTTTTTAATTTACAAAAAAGAGGGGTGTTATAAGTTTGACGTGTGTGTCTGTCTGTCTGTTTGTGGCATCGTAGCTCCTAAACGGATGCGCCGATTTCGATCTAGTTTTTTTTGTTTGAAAGGTGTCACAATCGAGAGTGTTCTAAGCTATGATCCAAGAAAATATATTCAGACATTTGAGGATTATCAGCTTTTTTCTAGTTAAAGGATTAAGTAACGGTTTTGTGTCGGGGGTCGATGGCCAAGTGGCTAAGCCCGATGGCTTCCATTCAGAAGTTCGGGAGTTCAAACCTCGGCACGTACCAATGTGTTTTCGAATTTCGAATTCAAATGTACGTTATTTCGACGCTCTTACGGTGAAGGAAAACATCGTAAGAAAACCTGCACACACCTGCGAAGAAATTCAAAGGTTGTGTGTTCGTGACCAACCCGCACTGTGCCAGCGTGGTCGACTAAGGCCTATTCACCCTGATATCAGGGTAGGCTCGAGCCCTTAGGTGGGGACGTATATGACCTGTTAACAAAGTCACCTGTAATTCAACTTGTCTTTATACTCCGCCGTCATTTTCAGCAGTTTAGCAAACAGTTTTATCTCTCGTTGAACGTCAGTTTGAAAAAGTGCATTGTATCCTTCTCTATACGGCCAGAGTAAAAACGTCTCCGCGTTCAAACGCTGCGCCACTTCTAGACACTTCTTAGTCTGTGCCGCTGCTTGTATAAAGACTGTAGCGTCTGGATTTGTTAGGGCCCCTGATGTGTATCTGTGAAAAAGATATGATTTTAAAACACGTGTTCAATGTGCATTTAACTTTTTTGTGGTGTGACCCATGGGTTTTCGTTCACTTTCATATCATAATATATCATACTATCATATTATAATATATCATATCATCATCAGTAATACCTATTATAAAGAGGAAAGATTTGTATTTGTATTTGTGTGCTAAAAAGATTTTTCGGAAAAGTTGATCAGATTTATCTACTGACTGCGCATGTGTGTGCTTTAAGTGTTTTCTAAACCGTCACATACACAGCTCGCACCTTCAGGATTAAAGTGACCTAACTCAAAAAATAGGGAAAATGAGTTATCATAATAAGGTGACCTTAAAAAGGATGCTCTTTCATCTGAGTAGTATTAAAAATCTTATACCACATTTACACTCAGCCCTGTTGGGCAGGGAAGTGAGGAGGGAAGTGGGCAGCGTGAGTATGTAAATAGGTGACTCGCGCTGCCACTGCTCCTGCCGCTGCTATTGCCCGGCGCTCCCTCGAGTGTCGGTTTTTCGGGCGGAAGTCAAAGGACGGGCAGCGCGAGCGCGAGTGACTGTTTACATTCAGCCCTCGAATTTGTAGTAATCGGTACTTACGGCGAACTATTTCTATGAATTTCAAAGAAATAAAAAACCTCGCCATATGGCGGAATTTCAATGGTACTAATTATATAATGGAAATTGTTGCCAACGACAAAAAAATATACACGTGGCACCCCCCGAGCAGGTTTTTTATTTCTTTGGTCAGGCTTTACCCCGACGACGACGGCGTCGATCGATATGTTTTGATTTCTTTTTAAAATATGCATGTAGTTATAGATACTCAGCAGACATAATGCTGTCGCCGCAACAGTTTCGATATCCGCCATCGTTGCGAGTCGTTGGGTAAAGGAGTACGAGGGCTGAGTGTGAACACTCACTCGCCTTAATAATGCCGCAGAAGTATTTTAGGCAATATTTCCGACAACGGCAGGAGCAGTGGCAAGGGCTGAGTGTAAATGTGGCATTAGTTTGGTCAGAGCGAGAGATACAGTAATGTTGGTCTCTTTATTATTGCCCCGCGCCGCTGCTTCCCTCGTACTAAGCAGACCGATTCAGAGATGTTTCGTAAATGCATAGGAGAATTACGCTGCATATTCATTTTTAAAGGGACCTAAACACAACTGAGTTCTTTTATTTTCAAGTAAAAAGTTAAGTTAAAGACAAGTTTTTAGTATTAAGTTGACCTTATTCATTTTTGAATTTCTTTATAACCGAAGCTCTGGTGATTTTCGTTGTCCTAGTTATGTTTAAGTCTGTTTAGTTTTAAAAAAGTACAATATTTTTTATATTACTAATTACTAAAGTGCCCCAATTTAAAGAGAGTCGTAAAAAATGAATTTATTATTATTTTATTATTATAACTGGAACTATTTGGTATTAAAGTGACTTAAAATGCACGGGAATATTTCAGCTGTATATAAAACTAGCGACCCGCCCCGGCTCCGCACGGGAAAATGGTTATTGTGGGTTATCCTTCAGTATATTATGCATGTATTATACATATAAACCTTCCTCTTGAATCACTCTATCTATTAAAAAAAACCGCATCAAAATCCGTTGCGTAGTTTTAAAGATTTAAGCGTACAAAGGGACATAGGGACATAGGGACATAGGGACATAGGGACATAGGGACGGAGAAAGCGACTTTATTTTATACTATGTAGTGATAGTGAAGCGTATTTATTATTTATCTTACATAGAATGTTATAAATACGTAAGCTTATACATTAAACTTTCAAAAAAATGTACAGTTTACAGTATTTTTTCTAATTTGCGACAAATAAATAAATATTTTGTAGCGCAAGCCAGATTTCCCACAAATTAGGATTTTTGAGTTAGGTCACTTTTATTCTGAAGGTGCGCTGTCTCTTTCCAACAATTAAATGTCTTAGCAGCTTTAAATGTTGGAAAGGGACAAAAATACTGTTAAACTTTAATGAAAACTGGTGAATAAGGGAGTGTATGTAGTGGGTACCAACTTACTTCAACCTCGAATGCAAATCAGGCGCCAACCACAGCAGCTTAACATGGTACTTCTGCGTCATCTCCTGTACAAACTCTGTAATATCGTCCCACTGGGCCTTATATTCGTCCCAATTATCACTTGGGACGACCAGGTCCGAGTCGAAGGCCGTCCAGTATTTGACTCCAAGTTTCGTCATGAAGTCAAAGAGGGCTTTGAGGGAGCGCTTGTGGTTGTCTGTGGAGAGAGTTCCGTCGTCCCATGAGCGGGAAGGGTTGCGATTGTGGGGGTTGTAACCTGTGGAAAATAGATTTAAGCCTGTCACACACAGCGAATAATCGCTGCGACTAAAAATGAACACGGTCAGTATGGAATTCGCAGCGAATAGCCCTGTCACACTGAGCGAATACTCGCTGCGAGTGCCAATTCGCAGCGATTAATCGCCGTGTGTGACCGAAGCTTTAGCGAAGTAATTATAGGTCTACCAGAATATGATGGCAAAAAGGGAAAAAAGAAATTGACGCTAGCAAGGTTTCTTCGACATTTTCACCACTTTTTAAAGGAAATTTGAAGCCAAACCAAAAACAATTCAACTACTGGTGCATTCCATCGTTACGTAACCGACATTTGTACACAGTTCTTGTCATTGAGATGAGTTTTGTACAAGTCTAAGTGATACAAAAATAATGTTCAATGTACGTATGGGTAGCTTAAGGTCTTTGGTATAAAATAAGAATGCATCAATAACTATAGGACATCAAATATGAAAGTTATAAATAAACAATTTGGTGTAACGTGCCCGACATTAAAACAACCAAGGTTTTGGGTACATATTTAATCGAATTTTTTTTAGCTCTTACATAAAAAATCTGTATTAAATTTTCCCTTCTCCCAAATAAACATTAGTTAAAAACTAAATTTCTATTAAAAACGAAATCAATACTCAAACAGATAAACCTAAAATTAGGAAATTAAATCGCGTAACGTGCCCGACAATACGGTCACGTGCCCGACACGTCCGAATTTACAATTTATAATTAACTGTCTTCTGCCGGATAACTGTTGTTTCGTCATCTAAAGCATTTATTTTTGCTTCTAAATACTCTGTATCGCATCTCAGTTGATGAAAGCGTGATATTCCTGGAACAGGACTAATCTTCTCCCAAGGCGTTTTGGCAGTAATTTGGGACACTAAGTATTTCAGATTCAGAAATGTAAATGACTTTCGTTTTTGGAACTAGCTGAGAGGCCAAATTTGCGAATTCTTCAGCTGTCTGAACAGTAATTCTTTTTGCCTGTGACATGGTCTTTTGCCTCACAAGTCTTTTTACATTGCCTCCAATTCCGTCGATCACACCTTTACCGTGCGCAGTAGCAAAATATTTCCAAGAAAATATCTTTTTGTATTTTTTTACCATGTAGTGCAAAAGTCTTACCATATATTTATTTTTAAATTCGGAAGAAGGCCCGTCACTCCAAAGACATTCTTGTATATTTTCATTGCAATTTTCAGCAAGGATCAAATCGTACAGATGGTTCAAAAATACAAATATTGTATCCTTATTTTTGTTCTGGCAATCAGAACATATTATATAAGATTTACATGTATTTTTATAGAATGTGGCAGCTGTAAATAAAGTTACACTTGATCTAGCTCTCAGGGCACTCTGGATTTCGTTTTGATCTATTTGTAGGATGCGCACGTTTGGATTATTCTTATCGGCGTTAAATGCATCGCTCTGAGTTCTTTTGATAAAAACATGATCTATAAATGTCTGGTAGCTTTCTAAAACTTTATCCTTCAATTCTCCGGCACTCGTTTCTTGTAATTTTAGTTTTATTTTGTTATCACTATTTTTTACCCATTCTTTCCAATTTACATCCTTGGCCATATCTATAGAGGGGCTCATTTTTTTAAGATTCATACAGTTTTCGCATGTGTTTTTCCAGCACCTCGAGTTTGAGGAAATATCACATAAATGATCTTCCCAAAACTTCTGCGAATAACAGATTTTCAGTGCTTTCAGTTTCATACGTTTCATAATGAAGTTTTCATGTAACTTACATTTACACTGCTCACTTGGGGTGTTTTTCAGTAATAAAACATTTTTTGGGCGTAGACTACAAAATTTTGAGAAGCCAATTTTAATTTCCGGATTCTCTTCTTTAAACACAGCAAAAGCCTCTTGTAGAAACATGGTCATAATATAATGTTTTTGCAAAGTCTTTTTTGTCCATTCTCCCAAACTACAATGCTGTCCTTCATTCCAGGGCATGTGTAAACGATATCAGGTCTCAAATAAAAATCACTAATATCCTGTTCCACTGCCTCACTTTTTGAATCATTCAAGTTAATACCCACTCGCTTTGCTACGCCTCGAATGACACATTGCTTCTTCAATGGACAAGCTGGCAAACTACGAAAACACTTTAACACAGCTTTGCTATATGTTTGTAAGCATTTAAACGGATGGTATTCAGGTTCATTTGAGTCACGTGTTATAGGTATAGACGACCAGTAGGTCGGACGACCAGTAGGTCGATATAAGTATATATCTACGTCCTGGTCTCGTTTTTTTTGTCTTTCTAACCTTTTTTCTTCACGTTTTTTTACCTTTAAATCTTCCAATTCTCGTTTTGACAAAGTATCTTTCTTTTTTCTTTTGTAAACCTTCAATCTTTCGTTTTCTTTCTTTCGATATTCTGGGTCCTCCTCCTTTTTCTTATTTCTGTATTTTTTCATCCTTTCCGCAGAAGTTTTTGGTCTAGATGACTCCATATTAGACGGGAGACAGATTCCTTGTAATCAACACACCAAAAAATCTAAAACGGCTTGAGATTAATTGTTTATTTGACAAAAACACGCTTAATTTCGAAACGCGTCACGTAACCGACATATTCAATAACTGTTGGTATCTCCCGACAAAAACACGACATGTAGTAACAGAGTAGGGTCGGGTGGTCGACAGTGAGCCAGACGGCAACAATGCCACCCTAGGTATATAAAGAACGCGATGTTGCCAAACCGTCACACCCACACGTACAAGACCGTTGCACACCCCGCTTCCCTCTTAGTAGGGAGGCGGAGTTACAAAAAGTCGTCAAATAACGATTTTCGTTGCTCTGAGCAGTATTATACTATACCAACAAGTGGTATCGTTGGATTCAGTGATGTTTCTTTAGTAGGAAAAGTGACGTTGTCGCTTTCTAAAGTGGTGGAGTGACGTATTATGACGTCACAAAGATGGCGACTCCTAGTCTCAAATTCGGTCGATTTACTCAGTAACTACTTAACCTAACAATGTTCAGTGTAATTTGTATAATTTGAAAGATAATATTAAATATATAAAAAAAAATTAGTGTTTTCTTTTTTATAAACAAAAAAACGCAATATTATTGGTTGAAACTATTAAAACTTTATTAGAAAGTTATCTTGCTACGTCTTTCATCTATAACATGAACTTGAATTTTTGAAATTGGTTGATAAATGACTACGCTACAACCATTTTACTACAGGCCCAACAAGCGTGCGAGAGATGACTCACACCTTATTAATAGGGAATTTCGTGCAAATATTTGTATAAGAACCACTTTAAATTGGACAAGTCAATGAAACTTTGTACAATAGGTGGTCTTGAGTAGAAATACCACCGTGAACCATCACCATCACTCTCCCCCCTCTCAAGCCGGGGGGAGAGGGGTAAAGTCGAGTTTCACCGCCCTTCTTGTTGACGCTTATATTTCTAAAACCGTATGTGCTAGGACAAGTTTGGTATCATTTTCGGATAACTCGTTAACGTAGAATTCATTTTTGATATAATGAAATAGGGTTGCCATACAAAAAAACTAATTTATATGATAAAATTCGCAAAACACGACTGAAGTTTTTCTACATAAATGTCATTTGCTTTCCCTTGGGATGGTATGATGTCGATGCACAGAAAATATGGTCAGGTAGCAGCATTCACAGGTATTACAAATATATAACTTATTTGCAAATTCCTTTATAAAAAATGGTTTAATAAAAATTGTATGCGCGGCAGACGAGTGTATAGACATGGAACTAGCTCCGAGACCAAATTAGTCCCAAAAACAGCGGTGGTAAGGGATGCGGTGTTATGGCAGAAATGTTGTGAGTGTTGCACAACCTTTCAAACAAATAAAAGATGTAGAAGATCAGGTCGGAATGAAAAGTTAGACCGGCCCTGGCAAACGGTAATAGATAGAGAGGTTGCGCCGTAGTAAAACTTGTTGGGAACCTTGGTCAAACTTTGAAAGGTGAAAAAAAAAACCAAGACGGCTGATTTCAAGACACTGGCAACCGCTGGCAGGCAACCCAACAAATTAGGTACCAATAGCAAAGTGGGTGCAGACAATATTTCTGTCGACCAGTAATAGGTTTAAGAATTAATTTTATTTTCCTTGCTACGATTTTTTAACCACTGTTTAATTTCTGCTTGGATTCCATCCACGTCTTTGGAGCAAAAGCTAAGACTGTTGCACTACTGAAACTCAGACAAGCATTTGAGGACCCCAAAAGCTATTGTCTGTACTGTGTCATTAAGGCCTAAAAATTACTAGAAATAATGCTACACTACAGCTTGGTCAGAATTATCGCAGTCCAAAAGTCATCTCTGAACAAGCTGCATTCCGATTCTGAACAGAAAAACCCTGTTGTAATCAGATCTTGAACATCACACAACGTATACTTCCGAATGAAAGGGGTTAGCGCCGAGTATCTGGTATTAAATTACAAAGCACAGTCTATTTAGCTGTGTAGGTACTAATCAATCTGCACAGCAGTCTTTAAACATTTACTAGCCAGCCGAGCTCATTCCTGTACTCCATAGTACCTTACCTAGGCGTTGCATTGGCTTGATTAAATCGTTCTTTTATAGGCAATGCTGCTTAAACACGCAAGAAGAAAGTGGGTACACGCAATAACCTGCGCCAGCCAACATCAATATTCCACAAGTTTTTCGATTGTTCGAACTGAATCTCTTTTTTCGGCAGACGATTATACTAGCATCGGTTTACTTTCGGTGAGCACACGAAATAAAACACTCAGGCTGGTATTGCTCTGCTAAAGGTTCGTAGAGACGTGTCCAGCTCTTTGAACATGGCTAAATAAGAAACCGACATCAAACGTCCCTTACACCACCACGTGCTGGTTCCTCAATAGGCTTAATATCTATGAAGTGAGATACCCCCAGCTCCAGCATCACACATTACGTGGTCTAAGTACGCCTGGCATGATTTGCCTTGGTCAAATGGACTGCTTCGAAATAAAATAATAAATAAATAATAGAAAATAAAATCGATTTTTAAATACTTAGCCTCCCTACTATCTTCCCAGTCGCCGGCAAGCTACATTCTTGCGTGCACGCGTGAGCAGTGTTTTTATAAATTAGTGGTGAAAAACGTAAAAATATCGAGCGAGTACTTTTTTAAACTACTCTGTTTATGTTATATTTGATATATTATTCAAATGCTCATTAGTTTATGTGTTGTATTACGCTTGTTTTGAAAGTATTTGTGTATCAATCACACACCTAGCACACGAGCCACATAACCTTAAAAGTATAAAAAGGTAGTACGGCTACATTGAACCAAAATCGAGACGGCAACAATGAACCATGGTTCAATGTAGCCTACATAGTGGTTCAATGTATCCGACTCCTCTTGTGTACTTAGTTTTTATATGACTACCTTTCTTATCTACCTAGGTACCTAATAACATTTAAACGGACAATTCTTGTAATCTAAGTCCCGGAAACAACCAGAATTATTTCTTTTTTCATTTCATGACATTTCGTAGTAGTCAAAGCATTTTATTTATAATTTTAAGTAGGTTGAGTTCTTGGAGTTTTTGGTTCCTCAATAAAGGGTATATACGTTTCCAATAGTTTTAATAGTATACCGTGGTTTTTGCACAAATTAATTCCATCAAAATATGTATCTTGGATCCTGGTTCAATGTATACGACCTGGTTCAATGTATACTCCTTGGTGGTTCAATGTATCCCACCCCCCCGGTTCATTGTACCCGCCTGGGTAGTGCACAGTGAACCAAAGCTCACTTTAAAAAAATATATCGATAACTTTATTTTACCGAATCAAATGGCGTCTGTTGTTACAAAATTTAATTCGTTAATAATCCACCAACCAAATACACAAAAAAAAAACCTATATAGTAACGTTGAGAAATAATATTATGTGTTCAAACTTTTTGTGGTTCATTGTCGACCACCCGACCTTATATGTAATGGTACCCACATTGGTTTCTTGTTTAGGTGCATTCCATAGAAAACGGTAACCTTATACATTTTTCAAAGTCATATTTTTAACAGTTAAAACCAAGTTTAAAATAAACAACTACACTTCGGCTTTATTTATAGATTACATAAAATTTAAATATATATACCTATATTTTTTTTTTTGGTAAAATCAAATGTAAATTAGTACTAACGATTCAGCTTAAAAAACTCGAAACTTGTAGGTACTAACTTTGTCATGCTATCACTATGTTTCTCTACAATTTCAAGTAGATTTTTTGTAATAAATGTAATTATCATGCATCTGTACTATTATATACTAAACTTTGATTACAATTTAATAGTATTCTTTTTTTTTATTACGTTACATACGCGTCGTTGTTTTCAGTGTCGGGCACGTTACGTTTTTGTTTGCAATTAAAATTATTTGAGAATTGAGGGTAGATGATTTTCATTATCATATTGTCTACTTCTTTTCGAATAACAACTGAATATCAACTACATACAAGTCAATGGCGAGAAGCGCTATGTAAAACACTCCCGAACACCACCGGCGGAGTCCCGCGGCGCCTGCGGAGCGTGGGGCGCTATATCGGGCGGGAAACTCATTTTGGCGCGGGGGGGTGAGTGTCTTTTCTGTACACGTTAGTACTATTATTTTCTTCTGTGCCTTATACAACATTTACAACTCGTTTTTTTTACATCGGGAAGCCCGCCCAAGTTGTCTTGTTTTTCGACCGCTTTCTAACGCGTGCAGTCGGTTAATATCCCTGTTTACCGCATGTTTACCGCGGTGCATCGTGACGTGACCGCAAAGGTTGTGTGTGAAGTTTACCAACCCGCACTGGCCTAGCGTGGTCGGCTAAAGCCTATTTGCCCTGATTTCAAGATAGGCTCGAGCTCCGTAGGGATATTATAAAGCTGTTAGCAGGAAAACCTAACCAGAAAAATAAAAGCTGTTCTGTGGGCGTCTTAATGTTTTTGGCAATCATCATCATCAATATTTCAGCCGAAAGGAGTCCACTGCTGGACAAAGGCCTCTTGACATAAGAGTCACTATGTCGTATATTGACACCTCGAGCTTCTCGCATTTCTGTAGTAAAAGACAAGTTGCTTCTTTTGAAAATGTATATGTAGTTTTAAATCAGCCCTAGTAGCATTAAGTACTTCGATATGACTTTGATGATAAGACATTATATCACATAATCACACAAAATGCTGTGAGAAACCCACCATAGTGGAATTTCCTCCAATAGGATGTTAAGAGTATACGCACGACAAAACTATGTCTTGAATGATGCCGGTTACGAAATGAGATTTTTATTATTTCCCTTTTCGAAACCAGCTACGAAATCTGGCTACGACATGTGACGAAGGCGATCTATTGTAGTTGTTCCGTGTGAGAAGGAGCTATGTAGTAATTTTCTCTCACCGTTACTCCTGAAGTGTGTGAGCGAGACGCTGAATTTCAGCCACTCCTCCATAGAACGGGAATGTACTCGTTCGCTCGCGCTGTAGTAGCGATACGTCGACGTGTCTGTATGGGACGCTGCGTTGTTATAGTCCACTTTGTCCACCCCTGGGTCGATCAATTACAAAAATATAAAGTGTTAATATTTTGTAGAGGAATTCCAGTATATACAGTGTTTCAAAGATAAAGATAAAGATTATTTATTTGCCATAAAACATGGTGTAATAGTTTTATAGTTCTACATGTTTTGCCAAATTATAACAGCGTGCAAATATTAAAATTAGTGTAAAGCTAGAGATACAGACTAGATAATTCCATGCTTCCTTGCTATTATTTACTATTACTAGATCTCTGAACACATTATATTATTTTCTTGTAGGATTGCTGTATAATCTAGACCCTAGATTCTAGAGGTAAAAAATATGTATTACTTTCCCATAGTGCTCTGCGTATATTGCTCCTTTTAACCGGAATCAATTCAGCTGTTTAGGCTTGAAATAATATAAAATATAGTAAAGAAAGATTCTCTAAGAACTTGCTATTCAAAGAGGTTTATCAAAAAAGTACTTACCTTGAAAATAGTCGACATTATCAAACCTCTCCTTAACCTTCTGCCTCTTCGCCCCAGACTGCGCGTACGACGCCATTTTAACTTTTTTTTTAAATTAAACACTTTAATCAGCCCGCAAACCGCCGACAAACAGCCAAATGGAAGTGAGTGTGTAAACTTATATAATAACGCATGAAAAGGATCACCCGACCGTAAGTGTGTCAGTATTCGGTGACCTATTGTTTACAACAACTGGTTTTGAGTTCGCGCCTTTTCAAAACGATGCGGTTTTAGATTTTATTTGTTTCTTGAAAAAGTTTTGATTACTTCGCCTTTTAAATTTCGTCAGAGGATTCAAGGATCATAATTTGTATAAAGCCGTTAGTAATATTTTTGTTGTATGTTGTATACTTATTAATTTTTTAGAGCAGAACTGAATTGAGAGACAATAAGCGACCTATTTAATACATTATTTTATGTACAGTAGCCATCACATACGGCTGTACAATACCTTGAGAGCGGCCGTATTAAGTAGCGGCAGGGGTGAATTTCGTAGTGCGAATGTCCAACGGCATGTGCTGGCTTCTGTATTTTAAAAATATCAATAACTTCAAAAATAGATTTGTAGGAAACAAAAACAGTCAAATACGAGCTTATTGATGAGACTATAGTTTCTTCCAAAAACCGTATTGAAAATAAAAATTAACTTAGTCTTCATTTTTGTGTCACAGATAGATTGTATATACCCTTTCATTTTCTTTCCCATCGTCATAGCAAAAAGAGTTTCAACAAGAAAAAGTACATAAAAGCATATATTTACTATTTATTGAATATTAAAGACATTTTAAATATGATATATAACAATATATGTGGGTTTTCGAGTCGCCCTTAAGACACTTATACACATTTAATCTAAATTTAAAATTCGTATATATGTTCCTACATACATTTAGTATTATTCGTATTCGAAACAAACTTACACCTAGCCACTTCAAAACACATCCAAAAAGTCCTTTTTCTTACAATATCTTGAGTTTCACCAATAGCTATAAGAACATCCACAGCAATCGTAACCCAAAAGCGAATAAGACCATAAATACCGGGATGGGTACCGGCATTGTGTATTTGGGTATCATTTCTGTGTTGATCCCGGATACCTCCCCCTTCTGTAGGGGGGCGGTGAGCCCTGCCATGGTTGGATGGTCTATGGGAAGTCCCACCATTGAAAACTTGGACGCGCTTACAATTCGCACCGTCACCATCTTCCCCATGTATTTATCTTCCTTTGGCACCAGTACCTGCATTAAAAATTATTTTGTATGATCTGTTTCATATAAATCCGGACAAAAGTTCATTGGCCTCTTTCTTTTCTTGAAAGTTATTAATAATAATGTAACGCCAAAATGTCTGGCAAAGTCACACACTTTTTTTTTTTTAATTGACCTATGCTTGTGTCGAAAAGGTACGACCAATCAAGCTTCACCGGACTTGCGGG
This sequence comes from Teleiodes luculella, assembly GCA_948473455.1. Lineage (NCBI taxonomy): Eukaryota > Metazoa > Arthropoda > Insecta > Lepidoptera > Gelechiidae > Teleiodes > Teleiodes luculella. The sequence goes on along the minus strand of CAOKYR010000407.1, from coordinate 11,038 downwards.
AGCGGAAGACTCTACCCCAAATGTCACACGCTCACCCCGCCTTCTACTACAATATGCTAATTTACGTATTTTGCGATAATATGCTATAGTTTTATCGTATCGTTTGAAGAAAATGTGCGCATTCTTCTTCTCTGCAAGTCGATGACAAACCCTAAATATTTGCGGCCCAGAACTTAGCCACTTCAACAGCGCTGTGTTGCAGGCGTCAATGAGCTTTTGTCCGGATTAATATGAAACAAACCATAGGCTATACAAAAAAAATTGTCATGGTAAACTGACCTGTTCATAATACTCGTTGTGTCCGACATAGTAGTTCCTGTCGTGTGATACGTCAGTGACCAGCACTCGTTGTATCTCGTCCACCTTGTCTCCGTACGGCTCGTACGAGCGGAACAATTCCGACAGCAGTTTGGTGCGCTTCTTCACTTCTTGACTTGAGCACACCTGGTAATGACAGATCATTAAGTTTATAATCAATTTTACACGCTTTTTATTAGCTTCACTTGTAAGAAAATCTTGGAATCTTAATTTGACCCACTTCCCGGTCTTCGATTAGGATGAAATTTTGCACACGCTCTGAGTTTTGATGACAATACCTGTCTAGCTAAGAAACGTCATTACAAATCCAATATGGCGGCCTCCCTAAGATGGCGAACTGTCTGTTGGAAATCCACCCCCATGATATGGGTATCAAATGAAAAGGTTTGCTGTCAGGAATACGAAAAAAAAGTCACGTGACTTAAATCCAATATGGCGGACGTCCAAGATGGCGGACAGGAAGCGTGTTTTTTAGTTTTTTAAACTATGTATTATTATTTATCTTCAGATTTTATATATGACTATATGAATGAAAGAATGAAGAGTTGTTTTCTTTTCTTAATCTTTATGTGTTTACTAGCTTTCCGCCGCGGCTCCGCCCGCGTTAATAGTTTTTCCAGTGGGGATGAGGCATTTTCCCGCGGTAAAAGGTAGCCTATGTTACTCAGGGTAAATGTAGCTTTCCAATGGTGAAAGAATTTTCGAAATTAGTTCATTAGTTTTTGAGTTTATTCATTACATTAAAATAGGAAATGAGGTGAAAGATGACGTATGAATGAAGGAATTCCAAAATTGAATATTTGAATTTAGACGAGAAAGAAATGGAAAATGAGGTGAAAAGTGCGGTTGCAAGGCACCTCGTAACAAGGTCTCACCCTGGTCATGTTGGCAGCGGGCGTCCCCGGGCGCGGGAAGAACTGGTTGATGAAGAGCGCCGGGAAATGGTAAATGAGGTCAAAGATGACGTATGAATGACGAAGGAATTCCAAAATTGAATATTTGAATGTAGTCGAGAAAGAAATGGAAAATGAGGTGAAAAGTGAGGTTGCAAAGGTTGTTGTGAAGGTTGTAGAGATTGCTACCTTAGCAATAAGTTAGTAATAAGGCCGCCTGTTGACTCAAATTTGTCTATGTACCTATTGTAATATTTATGTGTTTTCTTTTGGTGTCAATAGAGAATATTTGTATTGTATTGTATTGTTGCAAGGCACGTCGTAACAAGGTCTCACCCTGGTCATGTTGGCGGCGGGCGTGCCCGGGCGGGCGAAGAACTGGTTGATGAAGAGCGCCGGGAAGCGGAGCTGCGCGCACAGAGACACCGTCTCCAGGAAGTCGGCCTCCGTCTCCGTGGGGAACCCGCAGATTATGTCCGTGGCTATCGTCATGCCGGGCACCCTGCAATCAAGGTCACACAGAGTTATCTCCCGGAACACCCGGAAGACCAGCGCTGTAGCCTAATGAGGCTGCGGCTTTAGCTGAGGGAGGTTTTTTTTGTGTGGTATCGCAGCACATACGGATTATGTTACTGTAAAAATTGTTTTTTTTTCCATGATTTTTTTTTTTGTCTTACTTGTTAACTTTTGTATTCTCTGTTGTGTTGTGATGTCCCGCATATAAATGTTTCTTATTCTTATAGTTTTTGACGTGACAACGTCTTATAATTCGATGGAGCTGGCTGCACGCACGAAAAACATGACACAATGCGGCGTTACCGCGCGGCTGAGGCGTTCCATTTAAGGCTTGAAGTGCAAGCGAGAGCGCGGAACGAGCGACAAAGATGCATGTGCCTGACACGTTGAACGTGACAACGATTGTGCAATCGTTGTCACGTTCAACTATCGTCAGTAAACCGACTTTACAGACAACCGTTTTTTTGTCGGTCATGGCACTATGGTTTATTTAATATTAATCCGGACAATGTGTTTTCGATTTTCGAATTCATATTATTATGCATGGTTCAAGAAAACAAGGTCTAACCGTTAAACCACGTGACTGACACAAGCCTACGTCATTTTGCGCTATTCATCCTTGTCTATTACACGATGACACGATGAATAGGCAAAATGACGTAGAAATGGCGTAGGCTCGTATCAGTCACGTGGTCTAGTGGTTAGACCTTGTTTTCTTAGACCATGTTATTATGTACGTTTATTAGACACTCTTCGGAGAGCGTCGGTGGCCAAGTGGCTAGGGCCGTTGACTTCCATTCCGAAGATCGCGGGTTCAAACCTCGGCACGTACCAATGTGTTTTCGATTTTCGAATTCATATGTACGTTTATTCGACGCTCTTACGGTGAAGGAAAACATCGTGAGGAAATCTGCACACACCTGCGAAGAAATTCAAAGGTTGTGTGTTCGTGACCAACCCGCACTGGGCCAGCGTGGTCGACTAAGGCCTATTCACCCTGGTATCAGGGTAGGCTCGAGCCCCTCGGTAGGGACATATATGAGGTGTTAACGATTAGACACTCTTACGGTGAAGGAAAACATCGTTTATAAGTATGATAGGATGTTTACTTGTCCCGGAGGAAGTTGACGACGTGTTCGAAGTCGGCCCGCGTGTACTCGCGCTTCATGTCCGCCAGCACCTGGTCGCTGCCCGACTGCACCGGCACGTGCAGGAACCTGCGCACACAATACCAAATAGTAGTCCCTACAGAAGCTGCACTAGGCGACATCACTCATATAAATTGCAACCCTAGCTCCGTTATAATGAAGTGCAATTCAGATCGCACGGCGCTAGGCGAAAAGAAGCAGTTGCTGCATCTCTCTCTCTCGCGTATTGCGCCACTCTACTGACACGTTTAGACAATGGGGAATTGGTCCTGGGTCGGCCCGAGACCGCTCGGCCGGGCGGTAGGTAGTTATAGCGCGCAATTACATGGAGTGACGGAAGCCTGCCTGCGCACACATGCACACACATACAAACACATGCAAACTCATCATATACACTAGGAAACTAATTGAAATATCGCTCTAGTTTTTGAGGTGAGAGGCAAATCTTGTGACAAGTTGCTCATAGTGCTTTTCAAACATCGCTGAATCCGAAATTCACTATTAGCAGTTTGAAAAATTACTCCTTGTAAAGCCTGGCCAAAGAAATAAGAAACCTGCTCTGGGGGCGCCACGTGTATATTTTTACGACTATGGCAACAATTTCCCTTACAAAATTAGTTCCATTGAAATTCCGCAATATGGCGAGATTTCTTATTTCTTTGGTCAGGCTTTACACTTTCGTTCTTTTTTTTTTGAATTTACAGATTCTATTATTTCTAGTGTGCAATAAAGTATATTCATAATTTGCGTTCCCAAGAATATTCCCAACGAAATTTGTTGTTCAAGCTGCCTAGATGTGGTAGACCGGGTTGGTGTTTTCTGGTTAGCTACCTAACGACCCGCCCGACCTTACAGATCTCACTGACTCAGTTGGCCTCACGGGAGACTAAAGACAGAAGACGAAAGTGACGCAGTTATGCGTTAGAATGAGATACAAATACACCGCGCTCACTCTTGCGCATAACTGCGTCCCTTTCGTCTTCTGTCTTCGACTACCGTGAAATGGGTGTCTAAAAATGCTACTACACTACACTACTACTACACTAATGTGAAAATAAGTAATTTAATAGGAGAACATTTTAAACTGTGCAGTGATAGGTTGCAAACATGACTCGAGGAAAAAATCTAAAAAGAAAAATCTTATTGATTTCACCGCCCATAGATCATCTGCTTACGCTTGACATAAAGGCAGCGGAGCGATGCGCGTGCTCTATGTATATTTATTATCTAAGGTGACTGACTTGTAGACCCTGGGATGGTGCATGATGCGTGCGATCTCGTCGAGATGCTCGAGGATGTAGGGCGGGTTGGTCATGCCGAGCCGCAGCCGGCAGCCCGCGGGGATCACCTCCACCAGCCGCCACAGCAGCGCCGGCAGAGACGTGCCGATGTCGCGACCGTATGTACCTTCAAGGTAAGTCATCATACTCGTTAATTGAACATGGGGAAGGTATGCAAAATTGTTACTTTTTATTAATGATTTTCTATTCTAATCATAAGAGGAAAGATTTGTATTTTTGTGTGTATGTTTGTAACGAATAAACTCAAAAACTACTGAACCGATTTCAAAAATTCTTTCACCGTTTTTTTTTAATATGTGGGACCTCTCACACACGGACATTAGAAAGCTATGTTCACCCTAAGTAACATAGGCTACCTTTTACCGCGGGAAAATTCCGACGGGAAAAACTGTTAACGCGAGCGGAGCCGTGACGGAAAGCTAGTATTATTATAAAGAGGAACGATTTGATTCAATAGGCTACGAAACTATTGAACCGATTTAAATGAAACTTGGAATAAAGATATAATAAACCTTGGGGAGTAACATAAGCTACCTTTTACCGCGGAAAAATACCTCATTCCCACGGGAAAAACCGCGGGAGCCGCGGCGGAAAGCTAGTGAATATCACTACATAGTATAAAACAAAGTCGCTTTCTCTGTCCCTATTTATTTATTTATTTATTTATTTATTTATTTATTTATTCTAAAACAGTGCAAGTTTACAGTCTGAACCAAAACACTTACACTGTCACGGACATTACAATACAAAATTATGAAATTTTGGACAAGTAAAAATAGAGACCTATGTCCCTATGTATGCTTAAATCTTTAGAACTACGCAACGGATTTTGATGCGGTTTTTTTTAATAGATAGAGTGATTCAAGAGGAAGGTTTATATGCATAATACATGCATAATATACTTAAGGATAACCCACAATAACCATTTTACCGTGCGGAGCCGGGGCGGGTCGCTAGTAAATTAATCTATATCTTACCAGTATCCTCGCTAGTGAGCCAAATCTCACACACGCCTTCAGTGAAGGCCTGCCTAGCGCGCTCCACTATCTCCTCGGGCGGGTAGCTCGCCAGCTCGCCCCTCGCGTGCTTCGTCTTACAATACGTGCACTGGTTCAGACACCCTGTGTTCACTGCTATTATCTCTATGAGGGGATTCTTCCTGACTTTAGGCAGTAGAAGGGACGCGCCGCCTGCTTTGCGACCGTCGCTTGTTTTCTTGTGGCCGAACAGGCGGACCGTGTGACCTAAACGGAAAGACGATGTCTGTTAAAGTCTTGCGAGAATAGTTGTATTTTTTTCTGTATGTTTTCATATAATTTATAAATTAAATATAAATTAAAACCAGATAAGATCAATAGTTTATTGATTTTTCAACAGATGACGCCTGTTACTTTATACTATTACATTATAATCGAAGCGAAAAATTAAGATCAGAGATTGGTAGTGCGCCTGTACGGCCCGGATAGCCCAGGAGATGCGGGTTCAAGTCCCTGCCCAAGCTCAATGATCTTAATTTTTCGCTTCGATTATAATTTAACAGATAAGATCACTCGTAAAGCTCACTATACTACAGTTCAAACAATAGCAAATGTAAGTGTTACGAAACAGAAGTTATGTAAGAGTGTAAAAACTGACAGGGTGTTCGATTTGAAATCCAAAACCAAAGAGGTTAAACAGGTATAAAGCTTGACCAAAGAAATAAGAAACCTGCTTTGGGGGCGCCACGTGTATATTTTACGACTATGACAACAATTTCCCTTATAAAATTAGTTCCATTGAAATTTCGCAATATGACAAGGTTTCTTATTTCTTTGGTCGGGCTTTACACAGACATTTCCTTCGTAGAGATTGTTACCTATTGACTTAACTATATATTTTAATTTGTACGTTTTGTAATAAACTGACTCTTCTGTACAATAAACTGTTAAATAATTAATAAATAATATTTATTGGTATTGCAAAATAATAATTGGTATCTGTGCCTAAGATAAGGCTCAGTAGTGCCAAAAATACCACTGATGATAACAAAATTAACAAGATTAATAAAGAATATCTTAATACATTAAAGGCTTCAGAGTCGTGAGATACACATGTGAAATAAAAATGTGATTGTGCTCTGCATTAAGCACATTTTGGCGTTATATGCAGAGAGAAGTGAAGTACCTTATGATTATAATCTTCCTAAATCACTATTTTTACATGAAAATATAAATAAATTTCTTACTTTTTTCTTGTGTATTTGACTAGTGCCTATGATTATGATTATGATTTGGATGGAGAGGGAAGGGCACCAAGTACCCAAGACCACTGGGACCCATAGTGTATCTATTGTAGTCGGCCCTCATAGGCTATTATAGCCTCTTCCAAACAGACCGCTTTGAAGAAGCTGACGGTTTTGGTGGGATTTAGGCTTCGGGATTCATGGGGGGCAAGCTTGTGCGCTCCCAGCACCCGACTCTTCTTATTGACGAGAGCATCACATTCACAGAGAATGTGAAGTGGGGTTCCCTCATCGTCCGCACAGAATCTACAGTAAGGGTTTTCTGATAAGCCCATCCTGTTCATGTGCTTATTGAGTTTACAATGCCCAGTGAAGGCCCTAATGAGTATACGTATGCTGATATACGTATGACTAGTGCTTAGGGAAACCTTCAATCTTCAACCGCTGCCGACGGCTCGGTAAGGATCTGGTGAGCCGCAGGTGTGACACACTGACCTTTGAGCGTCTCCTCGACGACCTCGACGATGCGGTCGATCTGCTGCACGCCGACCACGCTGAGCCCGCGCAGGAACCCCGCGCGCGGCGCCCCCTGCGGCACGCACCCCGCCACCACCACGTGCACGCCGCGGCTCTGGCCCAGCTCTATTTCGTTCCTGGGAACAACGTACACTCATATTTAAAACTAGCTTTCCGCCCATTGTTTTTTTACTTTTACGTGCACAGCTTCTCGTAAGAAAAAAATCTGGATTTCATTTCTTTGTTTTGTTTCTCGACATACCCACCTTAGAAGTATCTTATGAATAAAACTAATATTATAAATGCGAAAGTGTGTTTGTTTGTTTGTCCTTCCTTCACATCCTAACTAAGCAACCAATCAACTTGATTTTCGGCATAGAGTTGGTTGAAAGGATGGAGAGTGACATAGGCTACTTTTTACTGCGGGAAAATACGGGCGGGCGGAACGGCGGGGCGGAAAGCTAGCGAATAATAAGGTCAACAAAATGTTCAATACTAGTATCTATACAACACATGTGAATTCATTTAAGACGAAAGCTGGTCATGGTTTGAGCAAAGCTTCTTAACTTCTGAAATGACGTCATTAAATTTAAGTGTTTGTAACTAACATCTTCTTTGGGTCTAATTACCTGAATTAATTTTTTTTTTAAGTGTTTTAAAAAACCTATGATGAATAAAGAAATTTGACTTTGGCTTTAACTTAGGCAGAAACCACTTTCTTAAACTTGCTAAGATCCAGACATACTTCCTTCACTTCATCCACATTCATGAAGTGTAGTAAATTGAAAATATAAAAAAAATACTAACTTGAAATGATCTTCAGCAGGGCTCTTGACGGTGCAAGAATTGAGCAGCCAAAGCTGCGCAGCCCATTTATCTTCCGTCAGCTTGTAGCCATTGGCAGCTAAAAGACCAGCCATGTACTCCGAATCCGAGTTGTTGTGAGCACAGCCCCATGTCTTCACGTAGATTGTTTGTGTGCCTAAAGTATTTTTTTTATATATGAGTAATAATATAATCAGTTTTTAATAATTTAAGAATCAGATCACTTAAAACAGGGTCACATTTTTACTTAATATAATATGCATTTTGTATTTCGCAAAGCATTGTAAACAAAGCAACTATAATATAGATGATATTCTATAAATACTTCAGTGGATACCAAACCCTTAAAGAGTTCAAAGAATTTTTTTTTTTTACTTTTGGATATTACATCACTAGGTCATTTAAATTATCTTTTCTGGCAAGTTCAAAAATTTGGCTCATTACAGTTTAACTGATACCTGAAGTTATGCATGTTTTAGATGAATAGATGGACAGAAAACTTATCAAAAGGGTGCAGTTGACTTTCAACTTAAAGCCCAAGTAATTATTTAGTATAGGTCATTTTTATGATTGGACATTTTTCGACTATTAGTCTATAAAACTCGTCTACAACATATGTTCATTAGTCTGACAGTTTCCTTTATTTATTATATACCTGTTTGGTCACAAAATCATCTTCTACAATGTATAAAGAATCTTACTCGACCCTTAGTTTATTCGCAAATACTGATAATAGCAGCAGATAGCAGCGATGAAATAAAACTATTACCTTTTGGTTTTCGCTCAAATAATCAATAATTTGAACATAAATACAATATCCACCTAAATACTTCATTCAATATCGAACGTTTAGTGCGCAAATGGGTTCTATAGCTAAATTCGCAATAAAGCAACAGGAATTTGGACAAAAATACAGAAATAAACACTATCGTAAGAGGTTAGTTTTACCTGGCACGACACTCTCTAATATAACCTTTTCTACAGGCTCCGCGGTCTCCTCTTTGCGTTTGCGAGAGCGCACGGTCACATTCTTCCTGCTGGCGTATCTTTCTTTGGGAGTAATGTCCTGGGAAGATATTAAATCTTCAATATCGTCAATAAAGTCCGCAAAAACTTCAGGCATTTTTGCAACACATGACACGACTGACCGAAACCGAAACTTGAATACTGAAACTGACAGCAACTGTCACTTATGTTTTGATATGTAGTTTACAAAAAACCCATGACATATTATTTAAAATATCTTTACCTAATAACGTGCATTCAATTTTGATGAACATACGAAATTTTTACCTAATAGACCATTAAGGAATTTTTTATTCATTTATTTATTTATTAAATTAATAATGAACTTGAACTTTATATGTTCCAACATCTAAACGCAATTTCAAAAAGTGTTCGGATACATGTCCTATTATTTAAACCCTCTGACTCTGAGTAGACTGCTGGACTCCTTTCTTTCATAGTTCCTTTCCTTGCAGACTTGCAGAGAGGTGGGAAAGCAGTGCTTTGCTTGTTCCTTAGCATCGTCGTTACTAGTAAGTAGTATAAAATCTGCTATTAGGTAGGTAAATAAAGTTTGTAATTCTGTTCTGCACGTTCTGCAGATGCAATAGCCCTTTTCTTTTCCGGTCAGTTTTGGTCTCAGACCAAAGTTTTGGTAGAAATGGTTTAGTAGGAGTCATCATACATAGGTATATAATATAATATGTATATAATATGTATAGCTGAGAAAAAATACGATTCTAATTTCCTTCTTAATCTTTTTTTTTCGTCAATACGATTAATTAACGATACTTATTATTTAGTACCTTTAGCAAGTATAATAATTATCAGAAATCTTTTTTTTTTATTTGTGGACATCACAAGTATAATATTTACAACCTCATTTTTACATTGCGCGTGAGTAGAGTCCTAGCTATTTTAAAAAAAAACCTCAACGGACCCCAATAAATTGTCACATCGCATTAGATAATAACGGTTATATTATTATTGTATTATCATAGAACCCCAATAACATAACATCTATTTCGTTCTCTATAAAGTTTATAATCGTGCGACTAATTGCGGGACAACAATAGGTCGTACGCGCAGCTGTGAAAGGCAAACTCCTGCGCTTCCGATCCAAACCAGGATCATTCAATGTCAATATCATAAATAGGGTTGTAGTTTTCGCACCTATTTGTAAATAACTTTTAATTACAGCTCATAATACATACGCGTATAAGTACCCAAGTACCCAACCAACTGAGTAGAGTACCTCGAACTTATCCACACTCGTAAATTAGATATTGGTTTAAAAAAAAATCAAGAGGTTTTTATTCGAAGTAAGATTTTTCAAATAATTCTTCGATGGTTGACTCTCGTCTTACACCAAAACAAAATACAAATTTGAAACATGATCGGGGATCGAACCAATGTCTTCCGCTTGGAAAACAACAGTTGACAACCAACCACTACACTACGATTACCTACGCTCCTTTTTCGACCGTTTTCAATTTCTGATTCTTTGTAATCAATATGAAATTATTTGCATCTTATCACGTAGGTATCTTACGTTAGCTCTTTTTTACGATTAAACGAAAGTATCACACACGAAGTGTAAAAAACTCACCAAGTTATACAAAACAGACTTTGGAATGAAATTAAAACACAAAAAATATTGTTGAAATACGTACCGATAAGGTTTTTTTAAGTAATTGTTTTTTTTTAATAATGAGTGATAATGATTTAGAAAAAAATGCTTGCTCTAGCATTTGGAATCGGTTTCGTTTCGACTACCGAATCTGTCTTATCTCATTTGAACGTTTTGTTTTGTTCGTAAGTTTGTATGTAAGTAAATTATAATAAAATACGACGCGACGGCATATTCCACTTCTGCTTGCCAAAAGAGCAAAACAACACTTCAAGCAAAAACACCAGTGTATTTCATTTTAATTTGCATTAAAATTCTCATCCCAATAAACATTAAATACAACCGGTTCTTCAGTCGCGCGAGGGTTGTCGTGACAGCTGCACGCGTCATTATTATTATGTGAATCGTGCGTGTGTGTTGCTTGTGTTCCAAATACAAACTGCATTTTCAAATTCAAATTATTTGTTTGGTTATAAATTGGTTGACGATACAGGTAAGCCTACCTTTTATATTTTAACAAATACCTATCCGAATTATGAACGGTTGTTTTAAAAGAAAGTTTTGCCGCGCTCTTTTTTTTTACTACAGTTATGAGAAAGAACAATGTATTTAAACTACCTGTGCTTAATTTGAAAAAAAAAAATTGAGTGAATTTGTTATTTTAT
>CAOKYR010000406.1:0-20376 GCA_948473455.1 Teleiodes luculella | reverse complement strand
TCTTTAATTATCTTTTTATACGATGTTAATGTCAGCATGAACAAACTATATGTTAAAACAGTGGCCATCTTTTTCTCATGACTGATTCGGCCTCTGCGAAAACCACACATAGATAAATACATAGAGAATGTGTCATAGTACGGCTTGTTAACCTGAATTACGGTCCCATCTGGCAGAAAGCATGAAACTTAGCATACATGTAGCTTTTATATATGTGCTTCAATGTCGATATGGAAACACGCTGAGAAATGATTACCGCCCCCTTTTTCCCTCATTTTACCTCCCTCATTTTGGTTTTTTTCATTTTCTACAAAAACGGTAGGACTGATGAGTTTACTTTTCAAGAACCAAATAGTTGTCGATAAATTACCTACAAAATGATACTACATTTTATAGTGCTAAGATTAATATATTTCTATATACAGCCATCAACGTATTATGAAATTTTAAAAACAGGCACACTTTTTTCTTCCTTACTTCATTTATAGGAAAACGACAAGAGTGGTGATAAAATGGACTAAAGAAGTCAACTACCTTATACATTAAGCTAAAAAATGACATTTATTTCATAGTCGTAAAGGCATTACTTCTCAACTACTCTTCTGACTCAAGTACTCTTTTTTTTACCTTTTTAGAATACATCTTTCTGTTAACTTTGTTTAGCGTAGATTAGATTCAGATTTTCCAATTAGAAATAAAACAGTCCATGTACTAATCCAGGGGCCTGTTTAATAAACGTGACAGGCGACAGGTGACAGGCGACAAGTGACAATCCGACATTTTGACAATTTCTTGTTTAATAAAGATTATTCCTGACAAATTTGTCACGGTGGAAAAACTACAAATATGTCGATTTGTCGCGACATTTTGACATATTTCTGTTTAATAAACAATTTCTCTTGACAGGCGACAGGTGACAATTTGTCCGGAAAAACTTGTCAAATTTGTTTTATTAAACACTAAATTGTCATGACAGGTGGACATATTTGTCAAATTGTCTGAGATTTTCGACAGGCAACCGCACCCAATGTCAAAGCAATTCGGCAGTTAATTAATACGAGTAATCACGTGTAAAAATGGTTTTAATGTCGTCAACGGATAGCAGTGATAGTAGCAGTGAAGATAAATATTCTCTATTTTCAAACGTCTCTATTTTCATAAATAAGACCTAAAATTGTTAATTTAACAACCATTACAAATAGAAAACATAAACAAAAGTAAAGAAATTGATAACCAAAGTGAAATTATAATATTATTTAAATATTACCCTCCCATAAGCATTCTCCGATATTATGTTGTGACAAATATGTCAGAAAAAGTGACAAATTTGTCAAAGACTATGACAATTAAGTCATAGAATGTTTCCTTAGACTCGACAGGTAAAAATTGACAATTTTTGCCTTTATTAAACGGATCTTTATCCTGACAATTATGTCAATATTTACCTGTCGCATTTGGACATAATTGTCATGTTTATTAAACGGCACTTGGTGCGACAATTCGACTTATTTGTCAAAAAGTGACAAAATTGTCGGATTGTCACGTTTATTAAATAGGCCCCAGGCCACAGTCTATTTACATGTAAAACTAGCTGTCTGCCCGCGGCTACGCTTGCGTTGTGTTTCGACATTTCCGTATTAATTTTTAACTATCCCACTTTTTTCCGTGATTTTAAAGTATCCAACATGTTGACCGAGTATATAAGGTACCACCATGCAAAATTTCGTTTCAATCGGTCTAACAGTTTCGGAGATAAGCCCGTAGAATATACTGCGCCGTATGAGTTACTAAAGTTTTTTAACTATCCCACGGGAACATTTTAATTTTCTGGGATTAAAAGTATCTAAGATGTTGACCGGGGATATAAGGTACCACTATACAAAATTTCATTCAAATCGGTCGAATAGTTTCGGAGATTAGCCCGTGCAAAGAAAAACAAAAAAAATCTATAAAATCTGTACATAGAAAAAAAATGCTATAAACCTATTCAAGGGGATGTAAGAAGCGATATAGTACATACCCAGATTTTTTTTTAATATTTTTGTTTCTCTGTTTGTCTGTTTGTACGGGCTAATCTCCGAAACTATTCGACCGATTTCAATGAAATTTTGTATAGTGGTACCTTATATCCCGGTCAACATCTTAGATACTTTTAATCCCAGAAAATTAAAAAGTTCCCGTGGGATAGTTAAAAAACTTTAGTAACTCATACGGCGCAGTACATTCTACGGGCTTATCTCCGAAACTGTTAGACCGATTGAAATGAAATTTTGCATGGTGGTACCTTATATACTCGGTCAACATGTTGGATACTTTAAAATCACGGAAAAAAGTGGGATAGTTAAAAATTAATACGGAAATGTCGAAACACAACGCAAGCGTAGCCGCGGGCAGACAGCTAGTTTTACATGTAAATAGACTGTGGCCTGGATTAGTACATGGACTGTTTTATTTCTAATTGGAAAATCTGAATCTAATCTACGCTAAACAAAGTTAACAGAAAGATGTATTCTAAAAAGGTAAAAAAAAGAGTACTTGAGTCAGACGCGGTGAGCTGTAACTCTAGAAGTAATGCCTTTACGACTATGAAGTAAATGTCATTTTTTAGCTTAATGTATAAGGTAGTTGACTTCTTTAGTCCATTTTATCACCACTCTTGTCGTTTTCCTATAAATGAAGTAAGAAAGAAAAAAGTGTGCCTGTTTTTAAAATTTCATAAAACGTTGATGGCTGTATATAGAAATATATTAATCTTAGCACTATAAAATGTAGTATCGTTTTGTAGGCAATTTATCGACGATGATTTGATCTCTGAAAAGTAAACTCCTCAGACGTACTGTTTTAGTATAAAATTCAAAAAACCAGAATGAGGGAGATAAAAGGGGGGGGAAAGGGGGGAAACAATAATTTATCGAAGTGTTTCCATATCGATATTGAAGCACATATATGACAGCTACATTCATGCCAAGTTTCGTACTTTCTGCCAGATGGGACCGATATCCTTATATTTTTTAGCTAGCAAGCCGTACTATCATAATAATAACAGTAAACGTTACTGCTTTGCCCATCAGGACGTAGTTTCAAACAAACATCCAATAGAATTCTTGGTTGCAGTAAGTAAGCGGCGGTTCCAATAATTACTTCATTTATAGTGACGTACGCTTGTAAAGTCCTCCATTTCGGCAAAAATATCCAACTGCACACTAGGGCGACGCAGCATGGGAGAGACGCCAATACTCCGATGTAACAAAACCAGCCTCCTGCAAAATTTTCACCTTCGATTGCAGTCATCAAGCCAATGATTTGAAAAAATAATTCTCTAGACATTTTGTGTTTTTTTTACGTTCAATAATTTGAATCTGACGTTGCTACAAGCAATCCTAAACAGTTCTGCTTGTTTTAAGTATTCTGTTCTGATTTTATGATAAAACTGTGTTAACCGACTTTATCAATAAACTGAAAGAGCAATCATAACTTCCTACTAATATTATAAACGAGTTTGTGAGTGAAAGTACGAGAAAAGTCACGATATAGCGTGTAAATAATTATTATATTTGTATATGAAATATATTCGATGCCCAATAAATTGGTAGTAACTATTTAGTAATCTGTGGTATAAGTACTTACAAGTATAAGACATTTGTTGAGGGTCGCGGGAAGCTGCTGACTGCGGAAGCGCAGGACCAACAATTGTGGAGATCCTTGGGGGAGGCCTTTGTCCAGCAGTAGACGTACGTAGTCGACTACAAGTTAAAATAATGAGGATGATTATTTGCCACATAAGTATACCAATAAATTAAAAATTCTGCTTACTGTAACTATTCCACGTAAACGAAGTCGCGGGCAACAGCTAGTGATTAATATGGGTCTATATTAAAATGCATAATTGAAAATGTATATATTGAAAATAAAAAATCAAAAAATCGGTAAATGTCATAACGATTAAAATTCATAATTTTGAAACACATATATTTAAAAGCCCTAAATTTAATACGAATACTGTCAGTATGTATAATAATTAAAAAATATAAAAGACATGGCCGCTCTCGCCATACATCGTGTGCCCCGCCGATAAATATTACAGCGTCAAGACCAAACCTAGATCTTTGAGTTGGTCTTGCTGTCTAATATGAGACCCCAGAATGAGAAATTCTGTAGCTAGACGGGTTTTTAAGTTATAGCATAATATGTTATACCACTTGGTGTAACCGTAGGTATATTAAATAGTAATGACCATGGATTTAATACTTATTAATCAAAATCAACTTCAATAGAAAAATGAACTAGGCAAGATGAATGGTCCTAGCAATGATAGAATAGATGGTAGAAGATCTTTACTCATATTGTGAAGATCCTACATAGACTCGTACTGCGGATTAAATAAAAACACAAATTGTGAATTCAAAAATATATATATTTAATTGATCATCCTCTTTTCTATTAATAGGTCCTCTAAAAAGCTAGCAAGAGTAATTAAGCTATTGGGATTTATTTATCACAACCGACAACTATTTTTACAGGACATATATATCCTGGTGCAATATATAAGATCATTCCTCTAAAGTATTCTAAACATAACTGTTTTGTCTATACAATACAATAATATTAATAATAAATATCAATTAATAGTTGCATAAGATAGTAAAAACATAGTTATATATCTAATCAAAGACAAAAGCAACACCCAATAGTCTTCAACAGCTTTGAAGTCGCATTAACAGCCTATTAAGATATCCTCCGTGGTTTCTATGTGTTCCAAACACTAGCAACAGATACTTGAGCCCTGGTAGTTTCTCCAGCAAGGTCTACAAACACTTCTAAACATCAGATCTACCTGGAAAAAATATTAGGAAATGAATTAGAGGTACTTAAAAAAACAATAATGTATAGTTTAAATATTTTTCTTTTTACAAAAAAATAAAAGTTGTTTTGTACCTGTACGTAGCTAAGGCACCCAGAATCTATTGTGCTTTATTTTTGTTTATTATTTTGACTTCTTGATTTTTGAACAAAAACATCCCAAACATACAGATTTTTGTATCCCAAACATACAGATCTAGAGAAGGTTCATCAGCATTGGCTTGGCGCTGAAGAACAATAACATTCTGCCAAACTCATTATGGCATCTGTTAGATAGAACTATTAAGCCTGCTGTACACGGGTAGAGTTAGTGGGAGAGTTAGCTACGGTAATACGGTAAGCTACAGAGATAACTTACACCCATCTCTTGAAGCCTATGAGACAGGTATGTTGCCGCTGACTGCACTCTACCAGCTAACTCTACCGTCAACTCTACTCGTGTACAGCAGGCTTTATAGACACTTCTCCGCAGTCTTGCTGTCCCAGAATCGGCAGAGTAATCACTTGGCACTCTTGCGTGTGCTGCGTAATAAAATATTATTATGTTGGTTTTTATATACTGTTATTATATAGTATTACTCTCAGCACTAAAGGAAATCTCAAAAAAACGAAATCACATACGAAATGCTTAAGTATTGTATTGTGACGTAAGTCGTGTGACCAGATTTGAAATGAAAATTCTGCTAGCTGCTTATCCAAATTCTGCTAAAATCTGCCAAGTGTTTTTTTTTTCAAATATTTTTTTACTTATCTTAGGATAATTTTGCTCATATTTTATTTTTATAATAATCCGCATCAATCCGCAACATCCGCTACAATTGACCGAAAACAACTACCTACTTAAAAACGAACGAACGAACGATTAAAACGAACCTTAAGATACAATTCGAATAAAAATATACATTTGCAGCTAATTCCTCTTGAATAGTGATGAAGGTTGACTAGCGCAGTAGTAACATATTGTACAAGAAAAAGCATTATTTATTCGAATACTTCCAACACTACTACTGAAACTCAACTCAAAAATATATACCTAAAATTCATAAAAGTATGATCCTGCTAATTTTCTGCACATGATTTTCAAAATTCTGCAAAATCTACTAACTTTTCAGATCTACGACACAATCTGCTAGAAATAAAAATGGGATCTAATTCTGCTTAAATTGCAGAATTCTGCTAAATCTGGTCACACTTTCTCTCTTATCTGACATAACGTATTGCTGGTAGTGAGTCCCTATAACGTACGGCCCAATATTATACAATCCAGGAATGCACAGCACCACAACAACCCTCCAATATGGTTGAGCCCGGCGATGGTTAACCCATACCTACGTCAAACCCGTGAACGTGGTGCTGCTTGGGGGGGGACTGGTCTGCTCTAGTCGATTGCCGGTTGTTGTGCTTGTAATAGATTATTGATTATATAGTTTAGTTTTTCTACTTTGACTGGTTGCCTTCCTCTAATTGTATATTTCGTTTGCACTCTTTTTTATATTAATAAAGTTGTACAATTTAATAATTTAGTATTTTTTTTAAATAAATGCAACACATGTGGAGTTTATACAGCCTGATTCAGAATTAGGTATCTACCCCGGCAAAATATATGTAATATTCGCAACAGCGCCATCACCTAACTTCACAAGTCGTTAAAAACAGTAAAAATTATAAAATATATTGAATACTTACAGCAATCTCTTCAGCTGACTGTCCCACGTGGCATCATGTTCAAGTTGTATGCCGATAACTATTAAACTGGTAAATATAACAAACAGGCAACTAGAGAACCCATACACATACTTATGTTATATCACACTCTGCATGTTCAACGTTTTGAAATCTTTATTTTATTTAAAATCGATCTAAGTCAATATAGATCACTCGTATTGTTCGTTCTATATAAATAATCAATCTTTTGATATGTTTGGTTTGGTATATATTATTTATCACAACAATACCTTGGACATTAGGCTAATTTATTAAAATCGTTCGACGACAGTTAAATAAGACAACAATCATAGAAAAACACCCAATCGTCACTTAAAGTAAATCGATGATTAATAATATCGATTTTATTTTAATTATTAAAAAAAAAAACACTAATTATCTGGCAATACCAGGGTATCACAACTTTAATATGTTCATAATTAATATACTACATTTTATACAATCTGGTACTTTTTAGGTTTGATTAAAAAGTAGTTTGCTATGGATCAAACAGTTTAAATCGTCAATTGTTGCCATTACGTGTCATTACTAAAAGGAAAAATAATTTTTCTTTTCCATTATACATAAATCAAGATTCTACGTATTTAGGATTCAATAATGTATACGTATATAATAAATTGAAATAAAGTTATTCAAGGAGATTGTGCTAGTTATTATTAAATATTGCAATATTTAACGACTTCGAAATCGGCCTTCTCTTTCACAATATAGCGATGTTTACAATTTTACTGGTTGGGCTTTACTTCAAAACTCATTTAAGTAGAATATCTGGCCAGCTATTATCGGTGTGTGCAAACTTGGTACACGAATTATTGGGTCGTACATTATTTTCTCCTAAACTTAACCGTAATGCCGCGTTCACACCCTTGCCATGCCTAAGGGACGCAGTTATGCGTTAGAATGAGATACAAATACACCGCGCTCACTCGTGCGCATAACTGCGTCCCTTAGGCTTGCCACGCCCTGGCAAGTGTGTAAGCCCGGCATTATAGAATTTGTTACGTTACTCATTATTTTACTAAAAAGAAAATGAATATTATCTTTTTAATTAATATGTTTATAATAAATTCTGCGCATTACCAGACCAGGTACTGTAGGTTGTATTATTTTCTTTTTTGCTATGAACAGAACAGGTATAATAAAGTCGTCAATTGTCGCCATTAGTAAAAGGAAACTCGACTGTTTTACTTTCCTATTATATATATAATCAAGAACCCGTCTATATACGTGGAATCCAATAATGCATTTCTAAACTATAAATAAAACAAGGTTTTTTTCATATAGATCATGACAGGTCTCTAGCTATTATTCTGTATTCAAACAATCAACGACCCCGGGGCGCAAGATCGGCCTTTGCCTTTGACAAATACAGCACACATTTATTAAATTATAATTTTTTATCACCAAAAATGCTGTTTCTCTTATGTTCTTTTTCACCAAAATATCTTAAATTTATGATTTCGAAACATTATAGAATTATGGATTTTAATAAGTATGCTATGGTATGTATTTTTAAATTATGGATTCTAATTGTTATACTATTTAAAGTTAGTGCAAGTCTGTTATGGATTTTCATAATAGGGATAATTATGTTATGCAATTTAAGGGGCACCCGATTAATATATCTAAAGAGGATTCTTAAAGACAAAATTCTTAAAGGCAATTTTAAATTTTTAACTTCACGAACTATAGGTAGGTAATGATAAAATTTGAAAATATTTTTTTAAATCTACCTACTATACTAATATGTACTTATTGAAATAATTAAAAGGAATGATATGATTGTCTGTTCGTCTACACTTAATAAGCCCCGAAACTACTAAACCGATTTTAATTAAACTTGGTAGAAAGATAGAATAGATAGACCTTGTTGGGAAGAACATAGGCTACTCTTCGGATAAATTCCCCATTCACGTGGGAAATTTGTACAGATAAGATCAAAAATTAGATCCAACGTGTCTTTATTTTTCTTACATTCTTCTTCTTCTTCTTTGCGAGTCGATGACAAATCGAACTATATGTTTGCCGCCCAGAATCCGGCCATCTGTACTGCACCATCCGTGGCGTCCATCAGGTCCTGCTGAGAACAGGTGACAGGACAGGCAGGACAGGACACCATGTGGGCCATGGACTGAACTGCTGCTCCGCACATACACACATCTTACATCTTACATTTATATCTCATATTTAAAGAAAAAATTCAGTTAGTATTTTTTTTTAACTGGCCTCATTATCAAAGTGTTAATTAGTTAGAATCATAAATTCCGATACCAACTAAATAAAAATAATATGATAAATATGAACAATAAACATGCTCTGGTTAATTAATTAAAATTCATGTTATGTGTCACAATACGTCGGCTTAGGTCGCATCGCAAACTACTAACTCTATTATTTTCCTAAATCGTCATTTTGACACTATTAGATAGATAATTTCTAAACGCATCAATAGAAAAACTCTTGAAAACGTCAAAAAAACAATTACCTAAATAGGAAACCTCGCAATTCCATGCACGCCATTTATTTAACTCTACCTATGTACCTGGTTACACAGCGCGAGCTGGCATGCGAGCGAGGCCCGAGCGAACGAGCTACTGTCATCACTACATAGTATAAAATAAAGTCGCTTTCTCTGTCCCTATGTCCCTATGTCCCTCCTCCCTTTGTACGCTTAAATCTTTAAAACTACGCAACGGATTTTGATGCGGTTTTTTTAATAGATAGAGTGATTCAAGATGAAGGTTTATATGTATAATACATGCATAATATACTGAAGGATAACCCACAATAACCATTTTCCCGTGCGGAGCCGGGGCGGGTCGCTAGTTTCGAATAAATTGTGCCAGCTGATGCTTGTGGCGTGGTGGGGGAAGGCGAGTGGAGAGTAAAAACAAAAAAAGGTTGCAGTAATTGGAAACGAGCAACAGACATGACAGTAACTCGTATGATGCGGTCAAATCACAGGGTGCGAGTAGGTCAGCTCGCATGCCAGCTCGCACCGTGTAACCAAGGCATTTGTCGCCACCCTGGCCCAGTGCGGGTTGGTCAACACTACACACAACACGGAACGCAGGTTTCCGCACAATGTTTTCCTACAACGTAAGAGCGTGTGCTGACTTACATTTGGAACTAACGGCCCAAGCCACTTGGCCACCGACGACGCTCTCTAAATAGTAGAAAATAATATGTAACTGGAAAACTTGAATACCTATCTGAGTTAGTCACCTGTCGACTTCAAAAAACCTGCTGTATGTTGGGGTATTCCATTTTTTTTTCATGTTCTTTCTTTCCTATACATTCATGATTTATATCTCAGAGACACGTAACATTAGGAGAATTGTGAACATGCAAAAACCAATTTGTAGTTGTAGCGTTGGTGTGGCACCCTCAACAATAATAGATTCGCATTACTTTTAAACCTTTGATATAATATCACTTTTAAACCTTTGATAAAATAAAAATCATAAAGTCCTGTGCTCACGAGCTGGCTCCTATATTGGCGTTTCTCATAAACTACTCATTTGAACATGGGATCTATCCCTCTATTTTCAAGCAATCAATAGTAAAACCAGTACACAAGAAGGGAGACAGGCATGACATGGACAATTATAGGCCCATTACCCTCATACCATCTTATCGAAGATCTGGGAAAAAATCATTCTCGCTCGCCTATTATCATTTTTAAATAGATTTAATATAAATACGACCTGAACAACATGGCTTCCAAAAGGGGAAATCCACCACAACTGCAGCCTTCTCACTTATTAAAGTAATATCGTCATCTATGGACAAAAAGGTACCTGTTACTGCCATATTGTTTGATATGACTAAAGCCTTTGACTTTGTATGCCATAGAACATTGCTTGAAAAGTTAGATCGATATGGAATTCACGGTGTAGCAAATAAGCTGATAGCAGATTATCTAAATGATAGAACTCAATGTGTCGAAATAAATAACTTTAATGATAATAAAGAATTTGTAGTATATCAATCAAATTATAAAAACAACAAGGTTGGTGTGCCGCAGGGCAGTATTCTTGGTCCACCACTATTTATTTTGTATATAAATGATCTCCCGACCATCACACCATATCCTTGTATCATGTATGCTGATGATCTGTCGGTTGTCATACATAGAAATATTAAAGAAGACTATGAACAAGAGATCAATGACACTATTACTAAGGTTGTTGACTGGTTGGAATCAAATAATTTAAATGTTAATCTAAAAAAGACTACTTTTATCCAATTTTACAACAGAAATGCAAGGCCTGAAGACTTATCAATAGTTCATAAAAATAGTACTATCGCGGAAACAACCTCGGCCAAGTTTCTCGGCTTCGTGCTTGATCCACATTTGTCATGGTATGGTCACATAGATTCAGTGTGCAACAAAATTAGTAGATTTGTCTACGCACTTCATCGTCTCAAAAATATCTGCGATCATAACGCAGCTTTGATGGCTTACCATGGCTATGTGTGTTCAGCACTGCGGTACGGACTTGTATTGTGGGGAAACTCCGCTCAGCTGAATAGAGCCTTCATATTACAGAAAAGGTGTGTGCGGGCAATTTGTGGTGCTGGTCCAATGGACAGCTGCAAGCCATTGTTCAGATCATTAAAAATACTTTTTCTACCATCATTATATATTTTTGAACTATGCATGTTTGTAAAAAACAATAGATCTTTATTTCAACAAAGGACTTTTACATTTCTGACAAGATACCCGAATCGCTTAGCCACACAAACACACAACACGAAATGTTTTTCAAGAAACAGCTTTAATATGTCTGTAAAAATTTTCAATTTGCTACCATATGACAAGAAAGATTTACCAGTCACAAAATTTAGGAAATGGCTATTTGATATGCTTGCTGAGAACTGTTTTTATGACGTTAGAGACTTTATTAAATTTAAATTTTGACATATTGGGGCTAATTCGGTATTGCACCCGGCTTAACTTAACTAAATTTAGTTCATTTTTGACAAGACTTAACAAATCTTGACACGATTAACGTTCGGATACCTACACATTATCTCGCTCTGTGCACGCTCCTGCAATGTTTTTTTTCAACAGAAAGGCAAAGGTATAAAGTCATGCAACCTTAATCCGCAATAAAGTGAACGTTAGTGAATCGAACGCATGCGCAACGAAACGCAACTTAGTATATGTTACGTTCCATTTTAGTTTCGGAGATTAGAAATTTATATTTTTTCTGCGTAAAACAAAAACGAAAATGTAAAATAGAACTTATGGTCGATTTGTTGTACAGTAAGCAGCACATGCGGCTGGACATTATGACCTTGAGAGCGCATATATTTCGTAGCGGTAGGGGTGAATTTCGTAATGCAAGTGTCCAACTGCATGTGCTGGCTGGCTTCTGTACGTACTGCTAAGTGAAGGTTAATCTGGGCCAACGCGATTGCTATTCTGTTACTTATTCGATGAACATAAGAAAGGTGCAAAATCTAAAGTAATCTGCTTAGCATGCTCTTGCTTGTTGTAAATATCCAGGATTAACGAAAGAAGATTGGTTGAAGCAACTCATCGCTATTTAATTTTTACCCGATTTCCTAGTTTGTTAACCTCAAAACTTACAAAATATATTAAGTCTACACCTAAAAAAACTGAACTAAGTTAAGGCCATTTTAAGTTCAAAACACCTAAAAATGACAGATAACGAACTAAAAATGACAGATGAATGGTCGTTCCCGAATAGCTAAATGGCGTTAGTTCAACTTATTTTTAGTCCTGTCAGATTCCATACAAAATTAAGTTAAGTCGTGCGTTCCGAATAGCTAAATATGTCATCTGACACATCTTAACAAAATTTTAGTTAAATTTTAGTTAAGATTAGTGCATTGGCCAACATCGAATCGACACCATAGCTGTATTTTTAATTTAATTTTATGACATGTGGCATCTTACGTCTTACTTGACATCTTAATATAAATATTATAATAATGACCTATGTAAATTAATTATTCATAATTTCATGATTGTAAACGATTAGTGTAATGTACCTACCTACTTACATGATTTGCATGCTTATGTATAAGCTGAAGATACTGTGCCTATGAAATGTAACAACTATTTACTATCTTCAAGCAAATAAATCATTATTATTATTATTATTATTATTATTAAAAATAAGATGAGCTTAAAGGAGGAAAGAGGCTTTTCCTCATTTCCTCACTACAATAGAACTTACATAATATGAATTTTATTAGATAATTGGGAGCACGCTGTTACATACCAATATACAGGTGGGACCAGGGAGCTAATGAAACGAGCTTTCTGTGAGACTACATGTTTATTACTGACTAAACAATTACACGATACATTGAATTTAAAGGCTATTCTTAATACCTAAATATACTACATGCCAAATCAAATAGAAAAAATATAAAAATAAATTGTATTTTTTTTACATACTTACTACAATAAAATTGGTAGACCTACTATATTAAAGCCCCCCCCTAACCTAAAAAAATATTAAAACTTTTTGAGGTTTTTTATGGGCTTTTTTTTCTTTATTTTTATATAAAATGATTACGTGTTTCTTCTCTTATTACTATACATTATATAACATTAATTTTGTAATACAATATTGAGTTTTTTTATGGGCTACTTTTTCTTTATTTTTATATAAAATAAAATGATTACGTTAGGTGTTTCTTCTCTTATTACTATATATATTATGGTTTTTTATATAGTGGATCAAGCTTAAGTACATCTATTTTTATTCTTTAATAATACCCACTAAGGGGAGCCTGTTGTATTTCCTAATGTTTATAGTCCTAAAGTCGATTATCCAAACATCATTTTCCTAATATTCGATTGTCCTAATGTTCGATCATCCTAAATATTGATTATCCTACCGTAATACTTGTCCTAATATTCTTTAGTCCTAATATAAATGTCACTAAAGTTTGAAATTCCTAATTTTGATCCTCCTCTCTTATATATCTAAAAAATCCTTGGTACGTTTGAATAGTAGGTAATAAAAATCTTATTTATATCTCAGTTCACACGCCCAGTAGAAATTACCGTTATGTATGAGTTCTATTTTTCTCGTATAGGTTACATTACTGTTTACATTGAACTATAATTATAATTGTCCTTTAATTGTTTTGAACACTTAATAATAGTTATTATTCGACATTATGAGCAACCAACCAAAATTTTAACAGCGAGACCTGCGAGCGAGACTGACACGACTGACTGACACATATTATTTTGTAATTTTGTATTTTAGTAAACCAATTATTTCTTCCTACAATACAGTTTTATCTTTGTGGCTGGCCAAAATAACGCCAAAAATTGTCGTGTATAATTTGCTAACCTGTTTTTGCTAAGTTTTTTTTATTTATTTATTTAGGACTATACATTTTAGGAATATAAAGGATTATAACTATGGACATTAGGACTTACCATCCTTAGGATGAAAAAAAATAGGGCAATGAACAGTAGGAGTTAAAAAAATAGGACTAGGATCATTAGGACAATCGATATTTAGGACTAAAATGCTAAGGAAAATAAAAAGTAGGATAACAAATTTTAGGGAACACAATAGAGAACCCCTACTAAGTCCTCTTTTTATCTCTTTTTATATACATACTATCGGATTAACATAATTATCATACCTTATTTTTCTACTATTCTTAGCATTACATAAATTTATCCTTTTGCCTCCATCTGCGATTTTTGCATACGGTATTTACCTAAGTTCATATTATGGATAAATTCAATAATTATACATCGGATCTAATGAATTTGTGAAATTACTAGGAAAGGTTTTCCATAAATTAGCTCGAACGGACTTTACATAGTTTCATTATGTATTGTAGTATTGTAGGCGAAACACCAATATGGTAGCCAAGAACTCCATTCACGTGATTCATTTTTTGTTTGAATTTTTAAATATTGATGTTTATGATTATTCTACAAAGCGCCTATTGTCTCATGGTGATACTCGTAGATATGGAGTTGAAAATTTTGGATTTATATTAAAAATGTTACAAATTTGATTTATGAACTATAGGGCTTGTCTCGGGGTTGTGGTAGCTCCCAAGGGCTTTCTATTGGACGAAACTGACGGAAAACAAAGGTATCTCAGTACCGAATCACTGAGTTGTGGATAGGATCGTGTCGCCTTATAAATGACATCTCTATACCATAAAAAATATATATTACTTATTATTTTGTTATAAACAGTCCAACTAAACATAATTTAAACTTGTCTCAGAGGAATATTGTTATTGTATCTATGAACTATAGGGGTTGTGATTGCTCTGATGGGGTTTCTATTGATCAAACTGACGGAAAACAAAGATATATCAGTAACAAATCACTGAGGTGTTGACAGGATCGTGTCGGCTTATAAATGACATCTCTATACCACTAAAAATATATTCTCACTCTATGTTATAAACAAAATTTAAACTTGTCTCAGAGGAATATTGTTGTTGTGTCTTCTTGCTCTTTGTTGAAAGTACTCCTTCCAGAGCTGTCTGCTGAATTTGTTGAATATCATCACCGCAGTCAAAGGCACAAGCCTCAACTGGAACATCATTCTGACACTTGTGTCCACAAAATAAGGTTTATTTTGCCATAAAACCAGTAGTAGTTCAAATGCTCCTGTCGCTTGGCACACAATGCCAACACCAACCAGTGAAATGACGTGTGTACATCCTCTTTTCGACATCTTATGGCAACAACAAGACATAACTTTTATGCATATCATGACGTAAACAAATAAGTTTATAAAGAGCACTATAATTAACACTAGAATTGCTGCAAGCACTGTGCCGTAAGCAACTATTACGAATCTGTAGGAATGTTGCCAAATTCATAAAAACCAGCACAGTAACATATTAAAATACTTGTTAATAATGTCAGCATGAACAAACCATATGTTAACACAGTGGCCATCTTTTTCTCATGACTGATTCGCACAGTATGATTTTAGGCCAAAAAAACGGACATGCTAGTTTTTCTCGTTATTTTATCTGTACTTTAATTATAAAGGCTGTATTATTAGTTCTAAATGTGAAATTATTGTCAAAATAGAATAAAAGTGGATTTTATTTTTTTAAGTACGAATATAAAAAAAATTCATTACTCTTCAGATTTTTCACTTATAGTGTTAATTTTTTTTTTATGCTGTGCACAAATAGGACACACGCGGATTACTAATTTCCATGTCTTTTCATCATATTTTTAAAGAAATATTTAAGATTTTCCTTATTTTGATTTTATTTAATTGTGACCAATTTTGGAATTATTAGGATTTGTTTCTTTTTTAAAATGTTAAATATAATTGATGCAAACAATTACCAAAAAGCTAAATCGAAATATTACAGGATCTGGATGTTATAGCCTTCTAAAGTTTTCTATGAGAACTATATGGCTTTAGGGCTGTCAACATAGTGATAATTTAATTTAATTCAATTCCATAAAAAATTAAGCGAAAAATAACGAACGAGATGAAAAAAAAACGAAAAAAAAAATTAAAAAAAAATAACGAACTTTAGAACGCTATAACATCCAGATCCTTTAATATTTCGATTTAGTTTTTTGGTAATTGTTTGCATCAATTATATTTAACATTTTTAAAAAAGAAACAAATCCTAATAATTCCAAATATGGTCACAATTAAACAAAATCAAAATAAGGAAAATCTTAAATATTTCTTTAAAAATTTGATGAAAAGACATGGAAATTAGTAATCCGCGTGTGTCCTATTTGTGCACAGCATTAAAAAAAAATTAACACTTTAAGTGAAAAATCTGAAGAGTAATGATTTTTTTTATTTTCGTACTTAAAAAAATAAAATCCACTTTTATTCTATTTTGACAATATTTTCACATTTAGAACTAATAATACAGCCTTTATAATTAAAGTACAGATAAAATAACGAGAAAAACTAACATGTCCGTTTTTTTGGCCTAAAATCATACTGTGATTCGCCCTGTGCGGAAACCACTGTGCACCAGCTTTATAAACGCTACTATTGACGCACAAGTTGACCAACAATACGACAATATCAAAGCGCCGTAATACAGCACAGAAAAATATGTAGTCGTGGCATAACAGTAATTCGCGTAGTAGTAATCATCAAAATACATTTCTAATTCTGTACAAACATCCAACATAATTCTTGGTTGCAGTAAGTAAGCGGCGGTTCCAATAATTACTTCGTTTATAGTGACGTACGCTTGTAAAGTCCTCCATTTCGGCAAAAATATCCAACTGCACACTAGGGCGAGGCAGCACGGGAGAGACGCTAATACTCCGATGTAACAAAACCAGCCTTTTGCATATTTTTCATTATTGAAATCAGACATCAAGTCAATGATTTGACGAGATAATTTTCTAGACATTTCGTATTTTTTTTACTTTCAATAATTTGAATCTGACGTTGCTACAGGCAATTCTAAACAGTTTTGCTTGTTTTATGTGTTCTGTTCTGATTTCATGATAAAACTGTGTTAACCGACTTTATCAATAAATTGAAAGAGCAATCATAACTTGACTATCCTTCTAATCCTACTAATATTATAAACAAGTTTCTGAGTGCAAATACGAGAAAAGTCACGATATAGCATGTAAATATTATATTTGTATATGAAATATATTCGATGCCCAATAAGTATAAGTACTTACAAGTATAGACATCAATCACCATTGTGGTAAATTTGTATTTTGTGACATATACACATTTTTATTATTCCTGACATTGAATTATGATCTATTACTCTTTTCAACTTTATTTTTATACATATCGATTTTTAGACGATCATACTACGGATATCCATTTTTATACCATTTACAAACGTGTATAATCTTTTAGTATGTGATAAATAAAACTAACTAAACTAAACTAAGTCGGGGGTCTATTGTCGTAGTTAATAATAATTAATAATAATTTATTCACACAAAAGAATGTTAATTACATACAGATAGAGTATAATCATACAACAAATACTAGGTGGACGATCTGGTGAGGGTCGCGGGAAGCCGCTGGATGCGGGCCAAGCAGGACCGATCGTCGTGGAGATCTTTTGGGGAGGCTTTTGTCCAGCAGTGGACGTACGTAGTGGACTACAGGCTGAAATAATGAGGATGATTATTTGCAAGAAAAGTAAGTACATATTCTGCCCACTGTAACCATTCCACGCAAACGAAGTCGCGGGCAACAGCTAGTGATTATAATATTTAAAAAATATATTCTTAAAAGTTAAAGACAAAATTACAAAATGATAAAACTATAAGAGTAATTTTAACTTGACTTGATTAAATCTGAAATATTTCTTAACAATCTATACTAATATTGATTTTTATAATAATAAAAAGGAAAGATTTGATTGTCTGCTCGTTTGCATTTAATAAGCCCTGAAACTACTAAACCGATTTTAATTAAACTTGGTAGCAAGATAGAATACACCTTGAGGAAGAACATAGGATACTTTTTACTTCAGATAAATTCCTCATTCCCGTGGGAAAAATAGTTAACGCGGGCGGTTAAGTATATTCTATTCCTTTTTAGGGTTCCGTAGCTAAATAGCAAAAAACGGAACACTTATGGATTCGTCTTGTCTGTCTGTCCATCCACCCGTATGTTACAGCTACTTTTTTTCCGAAATTATAATAACTATACTGTTGAAACTTGGTAAGTAGATGTATTCTGTAAACTGCATTAAGATTTTGACACAAAGAAAGAAAAAAAAACAATAAATTTTGGGGGTTTCCCATATTTAAAACTGAAACTCAAACTTTTTTTTTATCAAATTATCCGGTTTTCAAAAATGATATTGGAGTTTCTAATTTTTTCTTTCTTAACTAAATAGTTTGCGCGAGAGACACTTCCAAAGTGGTAAATGTGTGTAACCCCCGTAACTTCTAAAATAAGAGTATAATATAACTAAAAAAAAATTTACATTACCATGCAAACTTCCACCGAAAAATTAGTTTGAACGAGATATAGTAAGTAGGTAGTTTTTTTTAATACGTCATAATAAATCTTAATCCGCAATTTACCTTTCATTCAATCAACTTCATCATCACTACATAGTCACTTCACTACATAGTATAAAATAAAGTCGCTTTCTCTGTCCCTATGTCCCTCCCTTTGTACGCTTAAATCTTTAAAACTACGCAACGGATTTTGATGCGGTTTTTTTCAATAGATAGAGTGATTCAAGAGGAAGGTTTATATGTATAATACATGCATAATATACTGAAGGATAACCCACAATAACTATTTTCCCGTGCGGAGCCGGGGCGGGTCGCTAGTTAAATATAAAGAAAAAACATATAACTTCATAAAGATAAACCTTAATTTAAAAAAATACATTATTATTTAAATGTCACTTGATGCTACGGAAACCTTCATGGGCGAACCCGACTCGCACTTGGCCACTTTTTATTCTTTTGTACAAAAAGTAGATCCAACCTGTCTTTACTTTTTCTTACATTTTTATCTCATTTGTAAAAAAAATGCAGTTAGTGTTTTTTTTAAACTGATCTCACCATTAAAGTGTCACTTAATTAGTTGAAATCATAAATTTCGATACCAAGTTAATAAATATACCAATTTGTTAAAATAATAAAAAATGCTCTGGTTGTTATCAAAATGTAGTAATACCTAAATTAATTTTACTTATTTGTGATACAAGCTATCGGCCTGTGTGTGATTATACGATCCCATAGCCTAGTTGGTAGTGCGCCTTCGAAGCACAGTGTCGCGGGTTCGAATCCCGCCCAGGGCAAACATTCGTGTGATGAGCACTTGTGTATGCATTGGTGTTATATTTATATGTGTATGTATACGAGTTACTCGTAAGTTACGTCCAAACAGTGCGAGTTACTGCGGTGCAGCTACTCGTACGCTAGCTCGCACTGTGTAAACCAGCCTTTACGTTTGGAACAACGAGTATGGTCTAAGAAAACAAGGTTTTCTATCAAATAGAAAAAAAGAACAATATTAAATTGTATTTTTTTACATTCTACAATAAAATTGGTAGACATTCCATATTCTAACCTTAAAAAATATTTAAATATTAATTGTAATAAGTACAATTTTGTATTTTTTATGGACCACTTTTTCTTTACTTTTATATATATATATTACAGGTGTTTCTTCTCTTAATACAATATTATGGTTCTATATATAGTGGACTAGCGACCCGCCCCGGCTCCGCACGGAAAAATGGTTATTGTGGGTTATCCTTAAGTATATTATGCATGCCATATACATATGAACCTTCCTTTTGAAACACTCTATCTATTAAAAAAAACCGCATCAAAATCCGTTGCGTAGTTTTAAAGATTTAAGCATACATAGGCACATAGGGACATAGGGACAGAGAAAGTGACTTTGTTGTATACTTTGTTTTATACTATGTAGTGATTAAGCTTAATTACATCTATTTTCATTCTTCATCAATCAATACCTTCGAAGTCCTCTTTTTATCTCTTTTTATATACATACTATCGGATTAACATATACCTAATTAATTATCATACCTTATTTTCGACTATTCTTAGCATTCTTTTTGCCTCCATCTGCGATTTTTGCATACGGCATTTAAGTTCATTATAGATAACTGAATTATACATTGGACCTAATGAATTTGTGAGTTCCCTAGTAATGTTACAAGGTTTTCCATAAACTAGCTCAAACGAACTATACTTAGTTTCACTATAATATTGTAGTATTGTAGGCGAAACACCAGTATGGTAGCCAAGAACTCCATTCACGTGCTTCATTTTACTTTTAATTTTTA
>CAOKYR010000405.1:0-59969 GCA_948473455.1 Teleiodes luculella | reverse complement strand
AGATATCGATTTTGGGAGCACAACACGCTCTTTTTCAAAATAAATAAGATTTTTAGCCCAATTTACGCCGGGGCAACAACATGCAACAGTTGTCGCATGCCACATAATTAATAAACAAATATTTTAGCAAAAGCCAGGGCAACACGCCGGGCCAATACTTTTCGCAAGTTAAATCTGATGATATGATGATATGCTACAAATTACTCTACGCGCTCGCAATGCGGGCGGAATTAACCCTGGTTTTATATCGGTTTTTGATCCGTTCGCAACGACATTTCGCTCCGAGCGGAATGAAAAGAGCGGAATGCAAATAACAGGTTAAATACCGGTTTTTAGCGGTCTTCAAAATACCGGTTTCAAGCCCTGCTTAATAGTTCGTTTTCTTGTCACGAAAACCGTAGTTTTTATTATATTCTTTGTTGTCACGAACTTCCCGTTGTTTTTAAAAAACAGCGCCAATTTTTAATATATTTTCTTGAACATTAAAAGTTTTTTAAAGGATTGAATGTACTTTTTAAACAATAGGTATTTATTTTTTATTATGAAAAGTTGTTCTAATGAAGAAAGAAATAAAAGAAAATATAGTAGAATTAATAAAGTAGCCACACTAAGTAAACCTTCATCAGTGATTGGTGTATAGTCACCGGAAGTTGATGTGTTTGGGTGAAAGTTTAACAGTGCTGTCAATTAATTTTACATTCTTATTGTTTGTTGTATTTGATATTTTTATAATTTCAGGAGACATAATATCCGTAGAGCAGTAGCCACTTCAGCTTGCGGTGGTGGTCAAGGAGTGGCTATAATGTTGGAAAGTGTTTAAAAAACCTGCCAAATTGTACGACCTGTTTTATAGTAAACCCGGTTCTTGTAGAGATCACATTTACATATATTATTTATTGTCTTTCAACATCTTTGAGATGAAGGGTAGAACATTTTTTTTCCTCAAATAAAATATATTAATAAATTCTTGCAAAAAGCTCTTTCATCTGATAAAGTTGCATTGCATGGTGTGTATGATATTTAAAATTTTCTTGAATATCCTGCTTTATCCCCAACATCAATAGGTGTGACTATTTCGATCAAGGAAAGACAGTGCTGTGTAATAATAATATGATTAAGCATTGATATGATTAAGCAAAAATAATTTAGCATTGTGTGACAGTGTGACACAATGCAAAATTATTGAAGTAATCAATTCAGAAAGAAACAAATTGATTGGCATATTGAAGTGATTCTACTAGTGTTGTATTATTTGATTAGACTTGTGGATCAGACCTACAGAACTCTTAAGGCCTCGCCCTAAGCTATGCATGCTAGCTTGAAGGAGCATTGTCACATGTGCCTTACGTAAAAGACTACCTCTAAAAAATAAAACATGAATGTTAAAAGATTACATAATAATTTTTTTTATTGTTCTTATAGTTTAAATATTATAATAATACAATGTAAAATGTGTACCTAAGTATTCATAAATGTAAACATATTAAATTAAAGTAAGTAAGTTAAATAATTATTATTTATCCTACCTTTGATATATCATTTTATCTAAATTACTTAATATTATGAATATCTCTATCCTATTTTTGTTTATGTAAGAGTCTCCCCCTTAGTTACCTGAAAAAGATATTTAAATTAAAAAAAAATAAGTATGTACCTACCTACATAAAGGACTTTTAGGACATGAGTCATCAGCAATTATTGCTGTGGGTATTGTAAGGCAATACAAATAAAGGTATACCTTATAGTGTTACAACTTTGCAAATATGTTACAATAGATAAACCTGTTACCAGCAACAACTGTTATCCCCGATTTTGGCCCTTATAATTCCAGTGTTTGGTAAGCGTCATACCACACCACTCCCTTTCAGTCATCAATAGTCCGTCCAGCAGCATTGGACTGTTTTAACAAAAGCAAGAGAAAATAAAGAAATCCAACTTACGCATGCTTCCAGGTAGTCAATCTTTCTTTCAAGGGAAGTGAGTTTCTCATTCAGGGTGGCTAGGCGAGATCTACATGACATATCTGAAAAATAATAGAAAAATTTGGATATATCGAAGGTGGGCACTTGGTCAAAGTGTCAACTTCAGAGCGGGGTCATAAATTAAGAAGAAACAAACAAATTTTTCACTGTGAAACTTTCACTTACCGAAAGAATTGAGGAAATCTGTGATTTTCTTGATACTACCCGTGATAACCTCTATGTACTCCCTGTTAGCCCAGTCTTGTTGGATTTGCTTTTGAATGGTCTCTCTTTGTGGTGGGGCTGACATATTTGCAGATTATTAGAACGATTTTTATGAGGATTTAGCGAAAAATACACACAAAAACACAAATAAATAATCACAGATCAATGACACCAAACAAACGTCACTTTTGACAATTAATTATGTTTTTTTTATTATAACCTTCTTACTAAAGAAAAGGCAAAAACCTGAGCGTGACTGAGCTATACTATACAGCCTTATCTTTTGTCAGTATTTATTGAAAACACTGAAACTTTTACAGCTATATAAATTACTAAAAAAAACTCACAGATAACACTAATAATACCCATCGACCGTGTCTCGTTATCTCGTCTAACGATTTCATTCAAATCTGTTTATTAGTTTTGGTGTAAAGGCCTTGTTAGAATTATCACATCGATTTTTAACAAAATGAAAAACAGTAGTCACTTTAGCATTATAATATTTATTTAGTGAGATCATGGAGAGGAGTATAAAATCATTAGCCTTAGCTATAATATACTGAAGTAACAATAATCAAATCAAATTAAATGTCTATTTATTTATTAGGACAAGTTTGGTTGACTAGGAAAAAACTGTAATAAAAACTAAACATTATTTGCAACACTTGCTTGTAGGTTCATTCCAATTGTATCGGTAACTTTTTCGAACTTCAGTGACGATAGGGCACAATTTTTCCCCATTGGTTGTCACCAATTTTGTGAACATAGCTAGAATTTGCGTTGTGTTCTGTTTGTGTCGAACTAGCATGTGGTGCTGGCAGCCTCGCGACTCCCATTCAGTGTCGAAGCGGATGTCGTGAACCCTGAGCACCCCGCGCAGAGCTGATGTCCACAGCCCCATTGACACATCCTCAGACTTGTATGTGCTGGAAAAAATTAACAGTAAGAATAAGTAATAAATAAGTTAAAAAATGTGAAGATCATCTTGGCAGAACCTCTTGATTTTTTCGAATTTGCCGCCATTATGACGTGGTGAGAACACTTTTTATATCGAGTATATAATTTTTCTATGAAGGTATAAAATATGTAGTTCAGTTCAAAGTATTTTTTTTTGTACAGGATTGTGCTGACTTGACATTTACAAAAAAATTGCAAACTGATTGATAAGATAGTCATTATGCTTTGTCGCAAAATGTCCCTTTCGCAAAATGTCCCCAGGTAGCAAAACGTCCCTTTCGCAAAATGTCCCTCTTGGAAAACGTCTCTTTCGCAAAATGTCCCTTTCCCTTATGGGGAATTATTATAGACTACTTTTCACCACATTCCCACTGTAAAAAATCAAACCTAGTAAAGGAAAAAATCCTTACTTCAGCCAATCAGCATTGCTGCCAATGTAATCAACAATGTGCCGAGATATAACATAGCCTCCACCTAACGCATACGGCAAGTAATTATCGCACTGGAACCAGTCTTTCTCTTCCCACTTGCCTACACGGTATACATGTGCTTTACCGTTGAAGTAGCCCCAGTACAGGCCAAGAGTCGAGGCAGTGCTGTCTTCCTGAAGAAATGCAAAAAGGAATTAAGACGGATACTTAATGAAGACTTATTAAATAAGATGTTTCAATTACAATGCTGCCTTATCACTACATAGTATAAAATAAAGTCGCTTTCTCCGTCCCTATGTCCCTATGTCTCGTACTTGTACGCTTAAATCTTTAAAACTACGCAATGGATTTTGATGCGGTTTTTTTTAATAGATAGAGTGATTCAAGAGGAAGGTTTATATGTATAATACATGCATAATATACTGAAGGATAACCCACAATAACCATTTTCCCGTGCGGAGCCGGGGCGGGTCGCTAGTGCAATATATAAAAACAGTGGGTAGTTCAATAGTATTTTGTTTTACTATTAGTATGTTTAAGCTTGATTTTATGATATTACCTTATAACTAATATATTTAGCTAAATCAGGTGCTGTAAGATTTGGTCCATAAGTTTCTAAAATTTTGATGATTAAATCAATTCGGACAAACGAATCTTCATCACATTTAATTATGTATTTCAAATTCTTCAAGTTCTTACTAAGCCACTCTATTGTTTTTAGCATTTTTTTTGATAAATTTGAGTAGCCTTCTTGTACATTTTCTAAAAGAAGTAAATCTTTGTTTTGTTCATTTTCATAGATTAATTTCAAAGTATCATGTCTGCTCATATACTGTATACCAACTGCAAAGTAAACTTTAATAAAATAAGGCAGTTTGTAGTCTGGAGTTGGTCTTCGCCACCGGTACACTTTACTACCACTTTCTGTGGCAACATTACAGGCCAGTTTCATCCATGTTGCTCTTATTGTGTTTCTTTCCTTTTCCCCGTCTACGGCACTAAGAATCACCACTGCGTATTCTACGCTGCTGTGGGGTTCTGCAGCAGAGTGCATTAATGAAGAAACTGTTTTTACACTTTCAGTGCACTCTGTCTTCAGATAATTAAGATTCAACATGCACCCTAAATAAAAGCAGAAAACTCCACACAGTAACATTTTCCTATATTTTCTTAAAAACACTGCCATGATCTCACTGAAAACGAAACAATCAAAGCACTGAAATCCTTGCAATTAATATTTGAAAAGTTTTGTTTAACCCTCTCCACGGGGCCCGACCTAACATAAGCCCTACCGCTAATTCGGCAAGGATTAATGGCCGCCTTTCTTTTTTGCAATTTTTTTTGCAAGGTTTTGCAAGAACCAAGATTACTTTGCAAAATTATAGGTTATCTTGATGAAATATGAGAATATTGCAGATAATTGATTGAACTATTTGTTTTTTGTTTGCTTTTTAGGTAAATTACGGTATTTATCCTATATTATCCTACTGAAAATCGAACAATGGAAAAAACTTACCATTAGGCCGAAGGAAATTTTCGTAATTTTTTTCTAATTGGAAAACACATAATTCTTATTAGAAATCCTTTTGGCACTTCACTTATTCACTTTAGAACACTTATTAGTCGAGTTTAGACCTCATTTGTGGTAAATTCTTATTATAAATTGTAAATAAACAAAACACTTCCACAACGCTCATACAAACTGTCACTTTCGGATTTTTTTTTTAAAAATTTTTTGTACTGGCACTAGTGAAGTGAATGTGCCATTATATTGTTTGATAAACGCCCTACCACTTGTCAAAACACCGTACAAGCGATTCTTTCATGGTTTAGCCGTAAAAAGCAGTTTTTAAAGTCGAGAATCTTGAACCACACATGGGCGAACTTGAGAGTTTACGGACGGCGCGTATGAACACCACACACTGGCGAATTTAACAGTGAGAGGGTAGATTTTTCACTTGGCCCATAATTTGTATGTTGCATTATTGTAATATCGACACAATCACCATAGCACATCATCATTTTCTGAAGACAAACCAACCAACCATCTTCCTTCAGACAAACAATCAAGAAACGAAAACAAAATCATAAAACAAAATAAATGAGAAAAAAATATTCTTGGCACAACTCGAAGCTGCTCAACGGGCTCGGAAATGTAAGTCCCTACAATGCACTACTCGATAGTGTAGGTACAGCCATTAATGCACGGCCAATAATTGAAGGCCCAGTTCATTTGTTGATAATAAAATTGTAGTTGGCCAGGCTTTATCGATACGGTCTGATGTTGCAAAACCACTATATTATTATGCTGAGCAGAAATAAAGACACGTTGGTACACAAATTGTATACAATACTGGCGGCATGTAAAGTCCAAAGTAAATTATTTTGCACTGACTGAGCAGGAAACAAACCGTCCGAAATTGCTCAAAACAAGTACACAAATGAGAGAAAAAGCAAGACTAACACCACAATTTTTTTTTTGTAAGTGTATGTTAGTGTACTGTTTGTTAAAAAAGGTTCTGAGCTAATCTGAGTGAGGAAATCCGCTGAGCTACGGCGCTAATATTCTGCCCGAACCTGAACAGATAATAATACAAGTACTTACTTAAAACGAAAAACAAACACATATCTGTGAAGTGTGTGTGACTACATTCATACATACCGATAGAACAACTGATTGTGTTGAACTTTATGCATTAAAAATGGAAAAATGAAATATAAAAATAAAAATGATTTTGCGAATATTTTAACATAATATAAAGGAGCTAAAGGGCGTTACATACAAAATATTATGTATGTACTCTGTGTTCTCTTGAATTGTCATCTCACTCATGTTTATAAGAAAAAAACAAAAGAAAGTATTTTTTCATGCTTAATATATTTTTTAATTTGGTCTATATAAGGTGTTTCAGTATTATCCTAGTCGTCTACACGTCGACACATCAGATAAGCCAATAAATCTTGTGGTGTAAGATTGAATGACAACTTTATTTTTAGTGGAAGCTACCATGCTCAGAAAATACTACATGTGAATGATGAAAATAAAACATGTGTGTACACTGGGCCATTACGCATCGCGGTGGTAGGGTGGGTGAGTGTACATGAAAGATTGGTGCACGAATTTATTATCGCGTCGTACATTATCGCTTCCCAAAAACTTCCGTCAATCATTTTTTTTTAATTCGTTTGTTCTTTCGAACAGGCTAAGGTCAGTAACCATGCTGCCTAGCACCCGTCAGTCAGTCAGCAGCAGTCAAGTCAGTCCCGTGTGAGTGTGGTCACACTCACACCGTGTGAGTGTGACCACATGCGTTTTTAACAGAATTAGATCCCATAAATGTTCTAGCAGATTGCATTCTCTGTCCCTATGTCCCTATATTTAGATGCGGGTTTTTTTATTTTCTTTTTTATATTCTTTGAACTCTTTGAACTCTTTGAACTCTTTGAGTGTAGGCTAGGTAGTAGGTTCAATAAAATGGGGATCCTTACTAAAACTTCAATAATGTAACCCAAGGTGTAAAAAAAATACCTAAAATATTCCTAATAATTGAATGGGCTCCGAAAAAAATGAACCGATCTTGGTAAAACTTGGGACAAAGATAGAATAGACCATGGGAAAGAACATAGGCTACGATTTACCGCGAGAAAATTTCTCATTCCCATGGGAAAAAATGTTGAAGCGGGCGGAGTTGCCACAAAGAAAGATTACCTAGACCTTGCGGAAGAATATAGGCTAACTTTTACCGCGGGAAAATACCTCATTCCCACGGGAAAAACTATTAACGCTGGTAAAGCCGCGGCGGGAAGTTAGTTTTATGTATTTTTGAGTTGAGTTTCAGGGGTAGTGTTAAAAGTATTTAAAGAAATTCTGCTTTTCCTTGTACACTATGTTATTACTTACTGCGCTGGTAAACTTTCAGCATTATTCTAGAGGAACTAGGTGCAAATTATATATTTTTTTATTCGAATTGTATGTATCTAAGGTAAAGTTAGTCAATTTCCTAAGTAGTTGTTTTCAGTTAATTGTAGCGGATGTATAACCATTGTAAAAGTAAATATAAAGTACGAGCAAAATTGTCGTAAAATAAGTAAAAATATATGAAAAAATAAAACTGCAGGGATGAGTAGCTAGCGCAGAATTTTCATTTAGAATCTTGTCACACACACGGTAAGTCGAGTCAGTCAGTCAGTCAGTCAGTCACGAAAATTCACGAAATGTCAAGGAACTGCGGGCCTAGCATACGCGTTTACGTGGGACTTGAGAAATGAAAGACAAAAAATGTCCATTTGGGGGATTTTGTCATTTGTTGCGAACATACCGGGCGTTTTGAGAAACTCAATAATCGTGAAATCATTTTGTCAATTTTTGTCACTGGAACTAGTAAATACTATGAAATACTATGGTTACCTAATACCGTTCATTCAATACTAGCCGATCCGTGCTTTTGACAGATATTAAAATAACACTGTTTTACGAAAGAAAGGGATCGCGCTATACAAAAGTTGATGTTGTTTTCTTTATCTAAATTTGCTGTTTATTTTCATTTAGTGAGTTATTAATCACACCGGACGTGTAAAAAAAAAAGTTACAAAAAAAGTAAACAAACAAAATCAAATTTTATTTATAGATGTTAGCACGATTTATTCGTGTTTAAACAAAAAAACAGCTAAAAACAATAAGTAAGTACACACACATGTTACATTTACCTTAATGTAACTAGTTAATGCAATGATATTCATCTAACTTTGTTTGTTTCAGAGGAAAATACTGCGTGTTGAACCATTATTCAAAAATCTTGTTCTACCCGTTTCAATAGGAAGATTTCCTGAAGTTAGCTCTCTGACCGATTTAAATGGCCCTCGAGAACAGCTGCAAAAGAAGTAGCAGCAGTGGAAAAAGCTGCAAATAATGTTTGTGTAAGCAACGCTACTCAACGAGTTCTACTTGTTGTTGTTGGAATCCTAAGGTACCCAGGGGATACATAGGGCCTTCAAGAGATTCTTCTAGTTCCCCCTGTCCTGCGCCGTGGCCTTGGCTTCGCTCCACGTAACTCCGAGTTCTACTTGGCGTGATTTCAACCAAAAACCCAAGCAAAAAATGAAGAATTGCATGTCAGAAAGTCAACTTAGTGCATGTAAAAGTGCCTAGTCCAAAGCCTGATTCTTCGGTAGTGGCTTTAGACACTATGTTTTGTGGTTCTTTCTCAAATAAACTGCTGTAAGAAACCCTTAAATTGTGTTAGTAAATTAGTGTAAAGCATAGTGCAATGTGCCTTAGGTCTCTGGAAGTGAGGAAACTGGGATAAATATTATTTAGCAGTAGGTACCAAAAAGATACAATTTTAACAATTATGTGTAACGAAGATAAGGTAGGTGTAATGAAGATGAGGAGTGCTATACTTACTTCTTACTCTTACTTTTATTATGTTATCAGACTACTATAATACTCATGTATTGTAGTTAAATATTTATAACCATTATATACTTAGTATGCTAGTTCCTCATAGTTAAAAGAAAGCTAAATTAGTAACTATAACGGCTGCAGTTGTAACTGAATCAACAAATTTAGTGTTTAGGTTTTAAAAAGAGGGAAAGGTGACATGATTTTTTATTTATTTAGTTATGTAAGACCACATTTAT
The DNA here is from genome assembly GCA_948473455.1 of Teleiodes luculella. Taxonomy (NCBI): domain Eukaryota; kingdom Metazoa; phylum Arthropoda; class Insecta; order Lepidoptera; family Gelechiidae; genus Teleiodes; species Teleiodes luculella. The sequence goes on along the minus strand of CAOKYR010000405.1, from coordinate 50,755 downwards.
TATGCATTGTTGAAATAATAAATAAACAATTTACTTTGTAATAATGTTGACTATGTTAATTTGTTTACTAGAATAGAAGTAATAGTTGATAAATAAATAATGTATCAAAAAATATTATTTTATTTCATCGGATTGATATTGATTTCTAACTAGACTTGTAGACTTGTTTAGTTATTTACTTACATCTAGTTAGATTATATAGTATTGAACCGCTTGTAGTTTTAAATTCCCTATAACCAGGGACAAAGATTCTTTACCCATGCTATAACTATATGCGCAGGGAAGTAATTAAATCTCTGAATGTGGCTCATGCATTTCTTTCTAACCCCCGATGTGAGGCAAAGATACTTTATGGGCAAAAACTCGATTTAGCCAGTCATATTGGCAAAGGCATACTAGAGACTTAGCCCAGCGTTGGGTTTTACTAGATTATTGATGAAGGAAAGTTAATAAAAGTATGTCAGCTTATTTACTTCATGGACTAAGCGTAGGTAAGTAGTACTAAGCTTGGGTTGTGATCGGTTCCAAATCTGAGTCTCCGACAAAGTCCTTACAAACGAAGTTTACAAAGATCTCTTGAATGAGCACTTCCTTTCTATCGCTGTTCTTTTTCTAAATTTAATAGAAGCATGCTGATTAAAACTCTTTATTACTTTGTCTGCAATCTATGAATGTTGTTGTTGTTGTTGTCCTATGGTACCCCAGTGGTACAGAGGGCCTTCGTGAGAAGTTTCGAATCTATGAATAGTGTAATATTAATTACTTACAACTATAACATATCTATTGTTTGTTTGTTTGCATTGAATAGGCTCCAAAACTACTGAACCGATTTTAATGAAACTTGGTACACAGCTAGTATAGACTTTGGGGAAGAACATAGGCTACCTTTTACCGCGGAAATAATCCTCATTACCACGGGAAAAGCTGTTAACGCCAGCGGAGCCGCGGGCGGAAACCTAGTAAAATAGCAAAAGCTAACGGAAGAGAACATCTTTCAATTACTTTAGTTTAGTGTGTACAAACATCCTTATAGGCAAACAATGAAGAAAATACGATTTTTCAGCCAATATTACAGTCCCATAAAACCCACAAAGAATCTCACGCTCCGTATTTGAGGTTGATAAATATTGACAAATTAGCCTTATGAAACTGTCATTTTGCGACAAATGAGTCGTAAAAAGTGGTGGTATGTTCGCAATTCTGAGAAAAACAAAAAAAAAAAAAAAAAATTGTCAACCCACATGGAGTTTGATAAAACACTGACGTCACAACGTGCATCCATATTCGCTAAATTGACAAAATTTCAAAATGGCGGCGTTTTCGTGACATTTTGACAGCTCCGTAGGATTTAGAGTTTGTCACAACTGCGGGCCTAGCATACGCGTTTACGTGGGACTTGAGAAATGAAAGACAAAAAATGTCCATTTGGGGGATTTTATCATTTGTTGCGAACATACCGGGCGTTTTGAGAAACTCAATAATCGTGAAATCATTTTGTCAATTTTTGTCACTCCAATTGTTGCCATTTTACAACAGTTACTCGTGGAACTAGTAAATACTATGAAATACTATGGTTACCTAATACCGTTCATTCAATACTAGCCGATCCGTGCTTTTGACAGATATTAAAATAACACTGTTTTACGAAAGAAAGAGATCGCGCTATACAAAAGTTGATGATGTTGTCTTTATCTAAATTTGCTGTTTATTTTCATTTAGTGAGTTATTAATCACACCGGACGTATAAAAAAAAAAAGTTACAAAAAAAGTAAACAAACAAAATCAAATTTTATTTTATACATTAGCACGATTTATTCGTGTTTAAACAAAAAAACAGCTAAAAACAATAAGTAAGTACACACACATGGTACATTTACCGTAATCTAACTAGTTAAATGCAATGATATTCATCAACTTTGTTTGTTTCAGAGGAAAATACTTCGTGTTGAACCATTATTCAAAAATCTTGTTCTACCCGTTTCAATAGGAAGATTTCCTGAAGTTGACTCTCTGACCGATTTAAATGGCCCTCGAGAAAAGCTGCAAAATAAGTAGCAGCAGTGGAAAAAGCTTCGAATAATCTTTGTGTAAGCAACGCTACTCAACGAGTTCTACTTGTTGTTGTTGGAACCCTAAGGTACCCAGGGGATACATAGGGCCTTCAAGAGATTCTTCCAGTTCCCCCTGCCCTGCGCCGTGGCCTTGGCTTCGCTCCATGTAACTCCGAGTTCTACTTGGCGTGATCTCAACCGAAACCCAAGCAAAAGATGAAGAATTGCGTGTCAGAAAGTCAACATAATGCATACATGCAAAGTGCCTAGTCAAAAGCCTGATTCTTCGGCAGTGGCTTGATGTTTTGTGGTTCTTTCTCAAATAAACTGCTGTAAGAAATCCTTAAATTGTGTTAGTAAATTAGTGTTAAGCATAGTGCAATGTGCCTTAGGTTTCTGGAAGTGAGGAAACTGGGATAAATATTATTTAGTAGTAGGTACCAAAAAGATACAATTTTAACAATTATGTGTAACGAAGATAAGGTAGGTGTAATGAAGATGAGGAGTGCTATACTTACTTCTTACTCTTACTTTTATTATGTTATCAGACTACTATAATACTCATGTATTGTAGTTAAATATTTATAACCATTATATACTTAGTATGCTAGTTCCTCATAGTTAAAAGAAAGCTAAATTAGTAACTATAACGGCTGCAGTTGTAACTGAATCAACAAATTTAGTGTTTAGGTTTTAAAAAGAGGGAAAGGTGACATGATTTTTTATTTATTTAGTTATGTAAGACCACATTTATTATGCATTGTTGAAATAATAAATAAACAATTTACTTTGTAATAATGTTGACTATGTTAATTTGTTTACTAGAATAGAAGTAATAGTTGATAAATAAATAATGTATCAAAAAATATTATTTTATTTCATCGGATTGATATTGATTTCTAACTAGACTTGTAGACTTGTTTAGTTATTTACTTACATCTAGTTAGATTATATAGTATTGAACCGCTTGTAGTTTTAAATTCCTTATAACCAGGGACAAAGATTCTTTACCCATGCTATAACTATATGCGCAGGGAAGTAATTAAATCTCTGAATGTGGCTCATGCATTTCTTTCTAACCCCCGATGTGAGGCAAAGATACTTTATGGGCAAAAACTCGATTTAGCCAGTCATATTGGCAAAGGCATACTAGAGACTTAGCCCAGCGTTGGGTTTTACTAGATTATTGATGAAGGAAAGTTAATAAAAGTATGTCAGCTTATTTACTTCATGGACTAAGCGTAGGTAAGTAGTACTAAGCTTGGGTTGTGATCGGTTCCAAACTTCTGAGTCTCCGACAAAGTCCTTACAAACGAAGTTTACAAAGATCTCTTGAATGAGCACTTCCTTTCTATCGCTGTTCTTTTTCTAAATTTAATAGAAGCATGCTGATTAAAACTCTTTATTACTTTGTCTGCAATCTATGAATGTTGTTGTTGTTGTCCTATGGTACCCCAGTGGTACAGAGGGCCTTCGTGAGAAGTTTCGAATCTATGAATAGGTAGTGTAATATTAATTACTTACAACTATAACATATCTATTGTTTGTTTGTTTGCATTGAATAGGCTCCAAAACTACTGAACCGATTTTAATGAAACTTGGTACACAGCTAGTATAGACTTTGGGGAAGAACATAGGCTACCTTTTACCACGGAAATAATCCTCATTACCACGGGAAAAGCTGTTAACGCCAGCGGAGCCGCGGGCGGAAACCTAGTAAAATAGCAAAAGCTAACGGAAGAGAACATCTTTCAATTACTTTAGTTTAGTGTGTACAAACATCCTTATAGGCAAACAATGAAGAAAATACGATTTTTCAGCCAATATTACAGTCCCATAAAACCCACAAAGAATCTCACGCTCCGTAATTGAGGTTGATAAATATTGACAAATTAGCCTTATGAAACTGTCATTTTGCGACAAATGAGTCGTAAAAAGTGGTGGTATGTTCGCAATTCTGAGAAAAACAAAAAAAAAAAAAAAAATTGTCAACCCACATGGAGTTTGATAAAACACTGACGTCACAACGTGCATCCATATTCGCTAAATTGACAAAATTTCAACATGGCGGCGTTTTCGTGACATTTTGACAGCTCCGTAAGGGATTTAGAGTTTGTCACAACTGGCGTGTTAGCCCCGCTGGCGTGTTAGCCCCGCTGGAGTTAGGTGTTAGGTTATAAAAATCCCGTGTTTATAGTTTTAGAAGTTTGTTTTGCTTCATTTCTCTAAAATTTATTTGAAAAATGGATGAAATTGAATACAAATTAAATTCTCAAAATAGCGTGTTAGTGGTAAATGCAATTGATAAATTGATTTCTACTATTAAATCAAAATTTAAACTAACAGAGCGGCAGAAGTTTGTTGTTGAAAATGAAGAGTTAAAGTTTTTGAGGGAAAAGTGTTCTTCTAAGGATAGTCTGGTGAGCTTGACTGCTTGTCAGGGGCTGCTGGCGTTGGTTCAGCTGGGAGTGCTAGAGATCGGACATACCATGTCGACGGTGGTAACCTTACTTCCCAGTGCACAGTAAGTCTTCTAAAGGCCCGCCCAGTAGGTAACGAACGCGTGAGAAGCTCGAAAAGACAAAGAATATAGACTACCAGAGCATACAGAATTGTAAAATAATATTAAATGAGAAGTGACTTGATTGCCTTTTTTTCTATCCACCACTTGAATTTGGTCCTTCTAGCCGAATCGCTTTTGTACTTTCAGCAAAAAGTGCAGAATAAACTAAGCCTATAGAAGGTATAAAAATTCATTTTGATACCAAGAGCTTATCATGCGTTACTTACTGGGCCTTGTATTTTGTTATAGAATCAATTAAAAGCATGGTATCTTTGCTTTTCTTGCTAATAATGTAAGTCTTTAATTTAGAAATTCAGATCCTTCTTTTTCATACAATATGTATGTCAAGATACAAAAGTAGATATGAATCCAGAATGACATCGTCATTTTTAAATTTGGACTACAGTGTAGTGTCACTACACCAACATTTCATAAAGTGCAAAAATATTAATAAAATTGTGATATTTATTCCCTGTGAATTACAGCAATTATTCTGCAATAATATCAACGATGGCCGGCCTCCTCACACTAGACCTCAAGTCCCGCTTGGTGCCGGGGCAGCCATACTCCTGCCAGTTCTCTGTGCGCTCACCACAGCATCCATTCATCACAGTACTCGAGAAAAACAAGGGAGCCGAAGAGGATGTCATTAATCAAATGCACGCATTGTGCACTCATCCGGATTATGTGTAGGAAATTTTCTATTTACTTTATTTGTCTAATTTTCTATTTACTTTATCTTCAAGGAAGGTTGCATATTAATGCTGGACTTAAGGGTAACCCAGCTTGCGCTCAACTCAACTGCTAATGCTGTTTTTCTACACAGGTTTCATACATCAACAACTTTTAACTGTGACCCTTGGTCCAAGAAAACAAGGTCTTACAATTAGACCACGTGACTGACACAAGCCTACGTCATTTTGCGCTGTTCATCCTTATCTATTACACACATTCGATAAAGATGAAAAGGCAAAATAGAGAGGCGCGAATCGAGACAGCAACTTGTTTTTAACTGTCTCTATAACCTAAGTATTTAAGGCAGCTGCTATGTGGTTTCAGCCTCTATTTTGACACTTTTGTATTAATAGTATTTGGAATTCTTTGGGCAGTATATCGTCGAACAGCCTGGAGCTTCTGCGGCCGGTGTTCCTGTGGCTGGCCTGCGAGGGCTCCAGCGCGGGCTCGCGGCCCTGGCAGCTGCTGCTCAGCCTCCCGCCCTCCGCCCCGCAGCGGGGACTGCTGCTCGCTTGTCTATCCTCGCAACAGGTTTTTTTTTTTGACCTATGCTTGTGTCCCTGCGAACTTCCCAAGGGAAGTCGACAGCTCTTGGTTACCTGCTCGGCTCTCACCAAAATACACTTTTAAAATTTTTCATACACATGTGTGTGTGAAGCTTGGCATTCGAAATGTACAGTACCCAACACTTTGACCTCCAGAGCTCCGTTATTCCGTAGGGACTTAGTAATGCAAGTGTCCAGCTACATGTACTGGCTTCTGTACATCTCTAATGTGGGCTGTGCAGGACAGAGAGTTACGATGCCGTCACACGTTGAAATTAACTACTTTAGACTATCTTCAAGTCTCTTAAAAGTGTCTACAAGCAATAAGGAAGTGTCCTAAAAAATCTAATTAGTCCGTCAGTTAGATTACTAAAAAATAATGTACACGCATTTTTACGAAAAATGCCGACGGTACAGCACTTTGATGTTTCCAGTGACGACACGCCGCCACACAAATTGTACGGAACAAGTGACGTCATAGCACTCTTCTCCTACATTTTGAGGCGATATTATTATATCTTCGTCAAATTGAAAATAAAAACTTTTAAATTTTTTTTCGATAATCTAACTGACGGACTAATTAGAATCGATTTCATTTTTCCAGGACACTTCCCTAATTTTTGATTAGTATGACAGCAGCCTGTTAGGACGACGCTTCTTTCAATCCAATTTGTTCCAGATAAGCAACCCAAAGCAGCTGGAGTCGTCATTCGCAGCGTTCCTGGCGGTGACCGAAGCGGCGATCTACCAACAGCAGCACTCGTATATAGCGGCGCTACTGCCGCTACTGGCGAGGGTAGCTAACGAGCGGGTCAAACATGGGTCAGTGAATGTTTGCGATCTACCAACAGCAGCACTCGCACATAGCGGCGCTACTGCCGCTACTGGCGAGGGTAGCTAACGAGCGGGTCAAACATGGGTCAGTGAATGTTTGCGATCTACCAACAGCAGCACTCGCACATAGCGGCGCTACTGCCGCTACTGGCGAGGGTAGCTAACGAGCGGGTCAAACATGGGTCAGTGAATGTTTGCGATCTACCAACAGCAGCACTCGCACATAGCGGCGCTACTGCCGCTACTGGCGAGGGTAGCTAACGAGCGGGTCAAACATGGGTCAGTGAATGTTTGCGATCTACCAACAGCAGCACTCGCACATAGCGGCGCTACTGCCGCTACTGGCGAGGGTAGCTAACGAGCGGGTCAAACATGGGTCAGTGAATGTTTGCGATCTACCAACAGCAGCACTCGCACATAGCGGCGCTACTGCCGCTACTGGCGAGGGTAGCTAACGAGCGGGTCAAACATGGGTCAGTGAATGTTTGCGATCTACCAACAGCAGCACTCGCACATAGCGGCGCTACTGCCGCTACTGGCGAGGGTACTGATATTTGGAGGGTAGGCTAGAGCCCCTCGGTGGGGACATACATGAGCTGTTAACGTACTGTCACAGTAAAACCAGTAAGTTATCTTCATACAAACGTGCCGCTGTCGGTTTGAATGTGTGCGTCCGCGCCGCGCGCCGTGTAGGCACGCGCTGTCACGCTTACACTAACATAAAATAATAACTGAATAACTGTTTTGTGACGCCCTGTACAGGGTAATTGTACTATTTGCAATGTAAATGTATTAAGACCTGTATATAAGCTGTACAATTGCAATAATAAATAAATAAATAAATAAGGGGGGGCGGCAGTATGGGCTCAATGCAAGCGTGTGCGTGACGGCGCGTGCGTACATAGCGCGCTCACATGCAAACCGATGCGGCCAGTTGGTATGGAGATAACTTACTGTTGTGAGTGTAGTGTGGTACTGTGTTGCAGGCGCGACCCCCGGGCGTGCTACAACCTGATGGAGCGGTGCGTGGGGGCGAGTGAGGCGGGCGCGGGGGCCGCGGCGGGGGGGCTGTGCGCGCAGCTGCTGGCCGACTCCCTCCCCGCCACCCCCGCCGCGCACCTGCACGAGCTGCTCAACCTCTGTGAGGCAACACACTAAACGTAGCCCTTCGAAACGAGCGTCAGCGACACTGACGCTGCGACACGAAAAAGGATAATGGACTCTAAGTGATGTATTTAAGGTGGAATTTGGAGGCATGCGACAGTGACGCGAGTGACGCGGCGTTACCTACCGGTGTCTGTGTCATCGCGCCAACTTACTTTTGAGTAAATTCATCCTTGAATACATCACCTTAGAGTCTATTATCCTTTTTCGTGTCGCAGCGTCAGTGTCACGGAAAATAATAATTGACTTACTGTAGTGGATTTAAGAATAAATTTACTCAAAAGTGAGTTGTCGCGACAACACATACCGGGAACGCCGCGTCTCTGTCGCATGCCTCCAAAGTCCACCTTAAATACATCGCGTTAGAGTCCATTATCCTTTTTCGGGTCGCAGCGTCAGTGTCGCTGACGCTCGATTCGAACGGCTTCCTTTAGGCTGGTTTCAGAGTGACGCCGGCGGGGCGCGCCGTTGGGCAGCGCGTCTCTGTCTTTGTTTTAGTCTCACTAACGGCGCGTTTGACGCGTGGTTATGAAACGCAAACTACTATTTTAATATTATTTTAAGCGCGCGCATGTGGCCCGCGCTGTTCAAACGCGTTACTCTGAAACAAGCCTCTACACTTTATAGCCATAAATAAAACTAGAAAAAAAAAAACTAAAAGAAAAACAAACTAGAAAAAAAAAACAGAAAAAAAACTAAAAAAAAAACTATATTTTATTTATTTATAGCCCGTGTAGAGAAATACAAATTCTCGCCATATTACGGAATTTCAATGGAACTAATTTTAAAAATGGAAATTGTAGCCAAAAAATATACACGTGGCGCCTCGCCATATTACGGAATTTCAATGGAACTAATTTTATAATAGAAATTGTTGCTATAAAAAATAATAACATACACGTGGCGCCCCCAGAGCGGGTTTTTATTTCGTTGGTCAGGCTTTACATAGAGCCTCTCCGCAGTTTAGATACCTATGATCGCCCGATGCACCCCAGAACAAAACGTGTTAGAGGCGCGAATCGGGGCGATATGCGATAGAAATAGCGAGCACACATATTATTGGGCGTTCAAAGATTTCAACCTATGTGCCTTAGAGAAAGTTGTTTAGTTTCATGAGTACTACCACTACGTTGCGGATCAACCAGCTAAATTTCGTGGTGTATAATAGTTCGATTAATTTCCGCAATATGACGAGTTCTTTAATTTTTCTGGTTAAACTTTAAGACTGAAAGATTTTTGGAAAAGTAAAAGCAAAATAAAATTACTATAGATAGATAGATAGATAAAACGTTTATTGCATAAACTTACACACACACAAGTACAAACAAGCAATAACACAACATAGTAACAACAACATAATCAACAGGGATAACAAACACAATCATAGTTACTATACTAAATAATTAAAAGGTACCTATATGTGGTGCAGTATGCAAAGCAAAGGGCCCGGGCTCAGTGCAATTCACCCAAGAGCGGAGCAATATCATAATATTAAAAAATAAAAAAGTTAAATATAGAAGACGTTGATAAAAATACATAAATAATGATAATGATCTGCCTTTAATAATAAATGAGAATATATATTTCAATATTTAATTAAAGTAGTAATCATTTCATAGCAATCATTTCCTTTCAGGTTTAAACATCATAAGCAAATACGAATGCTCGGGCATATCTCTAAACATCCTCGCAGCACTATCGTTGCAGTGGCTGCATCTACCCTCCTACTTAACCACTTCAGCTTTGAAAGTCGCTTCTAAAATCCTCGACTTGTACCAACAAAACCAAAACGAAGACACAAGACTTCACATGCCCAATCTCATCGCGAACAAGACATTCGAAACTCTACTCTATACTGACAGTCATTTAGGTGTCATATTCAAAGTGAACCAAATGTGGGAGCGAGTCAGAGATGACCCGGATAAATTGAAAAGTTGGATCGAAGACTTAAAATCAGTGAACTATGAGTTGAAATTGGAATTGTTGCCGTTCTTATTGGGTATAATCCTGGAGAAACGTAAAGACGCGTGGTTTGTGAATGTGATAGTGCAAACGGTAGACGTTTTGATTGGTCTGGTTAGCGTGAGGAAGGAGATATCAGTGCAATTGTTGCCGGTGCTGTTGTATGAGATAGCAAACAATCCCGCGCCGGAGGTGAAGATGGCGTGTTTAAGAGGCTTGCCGCTGATGGCGAACACTAAGGTTGGTGAACCTGCTACATTCATTTATTCATTCATTCATTTATTTATTGCAAAGTCACAAGTTAGCAAGGTCTTACATTATATAGAGAAGTACAAGTGACGCCCTGCAAGGGCACTGCAAACTGAGAGGGGCAACTATTGCCACATTACTTAAAAAATAAACAAATGCTTGCTTGCTTATCGAGTGGGAGGTTTGGAGGTTAACCTACCTCATAAACCCTCTAGGCCTACTATGTTAGTAGCGACAGGCTTGAGTAGCTGTCAAACGCGACATATTGACAGAACTACTATGGCTCTAATGTCACTATGTCGCGTTTGAGAGCTTCTCGAGCCTGTCGCTATTTATATAGTAGGCGTACTGGTGTTGGAATTGTAGAGCCGCCATAGGCTTTCGACATGGCTCATATAACGACCACATCCGTAGATAGTAGCCGGGACTAACGGCTTTTACGTGCCTCTTGAATCATGGAATCATCTTTCTTTTCAGACAATCAGGTGATTCAGCCTGCAATGTCCTAACCAAATTGGGGAATTTCACAAAGTGATATTTGTTCGACGGATTCCCACCGGGATTCGAACCCGGAACCTCTGTAACGTCAGACGAGCTTTTGACCACTAGACCACGGAGGTTGTTAACACCTTTACCACAGAATATACAATAGTACTAGGTACAGTACAGAAGGAGCACTCTCTGATAGCAAACGTGCGAATTTAATTCTAGCTACCACGCCACTAACGTTCAAATTACATTGAACGCGTCGAACGTGACCCTGGCTATAATATCCTACCGTTTGTCGTTGCGCTCGTATTAAAACAAAATGCACCTTAAGACCGCGCCTCGAGAGTCCGTATTATCGTCAGTCGCGCGCGCGTGTTTCCTACTAACTGGCCTCATATATGGGACCGCCCGGCGTAGGTACATTCTGAAGCTCTGGCGCGGAGTGCGCCGGGCCTGCCTTTACTGAAATTATATAAGTATTTGGTCCATTGGGTGTTGTTTTGTACAGGAGAACGTGCCGACGATAGTAGCAATATTGAACAAACTAAAGGCTAACAAGGGCGTCCCTACGTCATGCCTCATCATGCTGTACACTAGCCTGGCCGAAACACAGGTACGTCATATATTTAGCTTTTTCATTATTTATTCATTTTTCCCTTAGGAACGAAGTGTTTCAGCAGGAAAACGTAATCTAAATATATCTTACAGTCTGGCAAAAGTCGTGAAATTAATAGGGGCGCCACTTCTTTTACGGTGTTGCCATTTTATATCATGCTGTCACGCTCTAACTTGTGGATATTTCTGAGAAGTAAGATTAGTTCCGTTTCACGAATTTTTTGTGCAGACTGTACATCCTTTAAAAATTATGTAAGTGTAATTCATACATCTGTTTGAAAGAAACGTTTTTAGCGATTGGTGACATCATATTCAAGCAACTCTGCTTACTTGAAAGTGATTTTATTAGTGTGATTAAAATATGAAAGAAAATATTTTACTATGTTATTTACCGATGGCCGTTGGAGAAGATAAATTCTCGAATGGCGGCCGCTTGCTTGAAGGCGTAGCGTGGGCAGGCCTCACAAGGTGGACCGATGATTTGGTAAGGGTTGCGGGAAGCCGCTGGATGCGGGCTGAGCAGGACCGATCATTGTGGAGATATATGGGGGAGGCTGCAGTCCAGCAGTGGACGTAAATGATGATGATTTTAATAATTTAAATATAAATTAAAATATGAATCATACTTCATACTAATATTATAAAGAGGAAAGATTTGTATTTGTATATGTGTGTGCTTGTTTGTAATAAATAAGCTTAAAAACTACTAAACCGATTTCAAATATTCTTTCACCATTAGAAAGCTACATTCACCCTGAGTAACATAGGCTACCTTTTACCGCGGGAAAATGCCTCATTCCCACGAGAAAAAACTGTTAACGCGGGCGGAGCCGCAGCGGAAAGATAGTAAAATATATATCTAATCTCGTTTTATTCGTGTAGGTGCGTTGTTTCCCGTACCTGCAAGAGTTGTTGTTAGATAGCGGCGTGGGCAGGCCCGATGACCTCAAGTGGGAGACTGACATCGCCCGAGCTTTAGCCGTCAAGAGGATCTGTGAGACGAGGTAAGGATTTGTGTAATGTGGATACTAACTCTCGTCCGTTTGTCGTGCCAGTTCAAATACGCCTATGATCAAGTTATGTATATCTGAAAATCATAATACATACCTACTTATACAAAATACGAGGATCATTGAATCAAAAAACAATAAATTTTTCTAGGTGCCGTCCTAAACACAATTTCCCTTTGGTTTTATGAGGTCTGGCTAACATTTCAAATCGCGTTCGCTGTTAGGAGAGTCCCGCCTGCGATTGTACGTACTATCGCGGACTAGACCCTAGAAGGTGGAGGGGAGGTCCTAACAAGGGAATCTCCGAGAGGCATTATATCAGATTTATTCGTGACAGTTAACCATAACAAAGACCACGCGAGAGCTGCAGCCGGTTGTAGTGGCAGCTGCCAAATTCAAACGATATATTACTTTTCTTATTTAAATAGCCCGAAACGCGGAAAGAGGCTGCCAGCACGAAAGCGGCGAGCATGTAGGACGCATGCACGCCATCATCATCATCATCATCATTTCAGCCAGTAGACGTCCACTGCTGGACAAAGGCCTCCCTCAAAGATCTCCACAACGATCGGTCCTGCGCTGCCCGCATCCAGCGGCTTCCTGCGACCCTTACCAGATCGTCGGTCCACCTTGTAGGGGGCCTGCCCACGCTACGTCTTCCGCCATTCAAGAACCTTTTTCCCCCAACGGCTATCGGTTCTACGCGCAATGTGCCAAGCCCACTGCCACTTAAGTTTAGCGATTCTTCGGGCTATGTCTCTGTCTGGCTATGGATCTCATCATTTCTGATTCGATCACGCAAGGAAACTCCAAGCATAGCCCTCTCCATCGCTATTTGGGTGACTTTAAGCCTTTTTATGAGGCCCATTGTAAGCGACCACGTCTCGGACGTGGCGTGGCCGCCATTCAAAAACCTTTTTTCCCCAACGGCCATCGGTTCTACGTGCAATGTGCCCTGCCCAGTGCCACTTAAGCACGCCACAGTAGCTAGTAATGCACGTGCGTGGTCCCCAAGGCACTGGTCGGTCACTCCATACAGAAAACGCGTTTTGACAAGCTACTTCTTTTTGAATAACAACTGAATATCAACTACAAGTGAATGGCGCTAGGCGCTATGTAAAACACCCCCGAACACCACCGGCGGAGTCCCGCGGCGCCTGCGGGGTGCGGGGCGTGGGGCGCTATACATATAGGGCGGAAACTCATTTTAGCGCGGGGTGGAGAGTGTCCTTTCTGTACGGGTTAGTACTATTATTTTCTTCTGTGCCAACGGCTATCGATTCTACGCGCAATGTGCCCTGCCCGCCCAGTGCCACTTAAGCACGCCACAGTAGCTAGTAACGCACGCGCGTGTCCCCAGGGCGTCGTCGCACGGGCTGGAGCTGGTGCCGGTGATCTCGTCGATCCTCAACCAGTGCACCGACAAGCCGGGCGCAGTCGCCACCTCCTTGGCTATCGGTATGCTACCAACAAACTATACTAACATTTTAATTAAATGCGAAAATTGTTTTTCTTTTTTCTTTTTTCGATTTTTAGGGTTCCGTAGCCAAATGGCAAAAAACGGAACCCTTATAGATTCGTCATGTCTGTCTGTCTGTCTGTCCGTCCGTCCGTCCGTATGTCACAGCCACTTTATTCCGAAACTATAATACCTGTACTGTTGAAACTTAGTAAGTAAATGTATTCTGTGAACCGCATTAAGATTTTCTTACAAAAATAGAAAAAAAAACAATAAATTTAGGGGGTCCCCATACATAGATATGAAACTCAAAAAATTTTTTTTCATCAAACCCTTACGTGTGGGGTATCTGTGGATAGGTCTTAAAAAATGATATTTAGGTTTCTAATATCATTTTTTCTAAACTGCATAGTTTGCGCGAGAGACGCTTCCAAAGTGGAAAAATGTGTGTCCCCCCCCTCTAACTTCTAAAATAAGAGAATGATAAAACTAAAAAAAATATATGATGTGCATTACCATGAAAACACGAAAATTGGTTTGAACGAAATCTAGTAAGTAGTTTTTTTTAATACGTTATAAATCGTAAACCGCAATTAACCTTTCACTATTATTAAAACATCGATCAAAGTCACAACGAACTACAAAAACTTTCATATTATGTTACTGGCTGCTACGGAACCCTTCATGGGCGATTCCGACTCGCACTTGGCCGCTTTTTTACCCTAAGGGAAAGGTAATGGTACTAAGCCATACAGCCTTATCAATATTAAACCAGCTGTCCGCCCACGGTTACGGCCGCGTTGTTTTTTTATTATTTTCCGTGGTAAAAAGTATCTTAAGATGTTGACCGGGTATACGAGTATAAGGTACTCATACCACTATGCAAAAACAAATCAATGTATAGACACGCCGATTATATTGTGGTATAGATTATTTTCTTCTCTATTTTTCAAGAAAGGCCCAAGGCCAATGCGAAAGTTGATTCGTTTCTTTGACTCTCTTTCACACTAAAAAACTAAATAAAATAATAAAACTATAGGGTTATTCGTGTGCTTGTCTGTTAGTCAGTGCCAATTTCCTGAAGAACTTCATAAGTATGGAAGGAACCCCCTACTGTCCACGCGAGTTTAACTAGTATTTGACAATTTTTTCCGTAATTGTTACGGGAAAAGCCAAATAACAAATAGTCGTGGCTAGACAGTTTGTAAATTATAAAGTACTAGGTTTTCGCCCGCGTTAGCAGTTTTATCCGTGAAAATGAGGAATTTTGCCGCGGTTAATGTAGCCTATTTTATACTCCCATCTATTTCATCTTTATTCCAAGTTTCATATAGTCGGTTCTGTAGTTTAGGGAGCCTATTTAATGCAGCAAACAATCAAATGTTTCTTCTGTATAATATAAGTATAGTTAACGTAGTGTGTCTCCCCCCGTCAGAAAGAACGAGTAGATATAGTGAGCCTATCTGTTGAACAAACTATTGAAATTGCCTGTATAGAACTCGAGCGGCTTGTTGTTATGAGCGTATACAGACCCCCTGCGTCATCATTTGATTTATTTGAAAAGAAAATGGATGAAGCTTTGTCTAAAATTAGTGATAAAAATAAAGGAATCATTGTTTGCGGGGATTTTAATGTAGATCTGTTGGAGGTAAATAGCCTAAGTAATAGAATTAAATCGTTATTTTTGTGTCACGATCTTGTGAATCTTTTCTTGGAGCCTACTCGAATTACCGCTACGTCTAAAACGTGTATTGACAATATTTACTCGAATGTTCCTTACACTTACAAGTCAGTTTTAAATAAATTGGGTTCAGATCACTCCGGTGTGGTGGGATCCTTTAATATCGAGATTAAAAAGGAGCAAAGGAAAGATGTCACATGCGTGCCTATTACTGAAAACAGGCTTATGCGTTATAGGGAAAATATTATAGAAAAGTTGCCGAAACTACTTTATTGTGAGGATCCAAATCAATTATATAACTCGGTATTTAGTTTAGCAAAAGACGAATATGATGCTGTGTTTAAACCAAAATTATTAAAAGTCGGTAATAAAATGTCATTTAAAGATTGGGCTACAGTGGGAATTCACAGAAGCAGACGAAAATTGTATGATCTTTATGAGGAAAGATCATATAACAAAAATACTGCTTTTCTTGATTATGTTAAAAACTATTCAAAATTATTTAAACGTATTTGTGCCGTAGCTAAATCAAATTTTATTAACAATAAAATTAAATCGAGTCAAAACATAATGAAAACTACTTGGCAAATTATAAGTAGTGAAACTGGAAAATCCAGGCAAACAAATAATAATTTTAAGCTAAAAATAGATAATCAAGTTTTGAGTACAGACTTAGACGTAGCAAAAGCTTTTGAAAAATTCTTTGCGGATATTCCTGTTTCAACTACCAATTGTTTAAACTCGTCTCCTACTGCAGCTGAATCTACTCTAAAAAATAATGTAGATAAATGTACAAATCATTTTAAATTTAGGCACGTCACTAGTGCGGATGTTATAAAAGCATTCAAGTCTTTAAAAATGAAAAAGACTCCCGATGTCCATGGCCTTTCAGTAAAAATTGTAAGTTCTGTAATAGACTGTATAGCACCTCACCTGAGTTTTATATTCAATCAATGTATAGATAGTGGCGTGTTTCCTGACATGATGAAGCTAAGTAAAGTCATACCTTTGTTTAAAGCCGGCAGCACATCAGACCCCACTAATTTCAGACCCATTTCGATACTGCCGACTCTTAGTAAAATATTTGAAAAGCTTGTGTTAAACCAGTTGCAGGGTCATTTTTATCGTAATAATTTGATGCATGTAAATCAGTTTGGATTTACACGGGGTCGCTCAACAGCCGATGCTGGTGTTGAGCTTATTGATAAAATTTTTGATGCCTGGGAAGACTCAATGGATGCTATAGGTGTCTTTTGCGACTTATCCAAGGCTTTCGATTGTGTCGATCATGACACCCTTGTCAGGAAGCTAAGTCACTATGGTGTGAAGGATCAGGCACTCGGTCTTCTGAAGTCTTATCTTACGGATAGGGTTCAGATGGTCGATGTTAACGGACAAAGGTCTCCGGGGTCTAAAATAGGTATGGGTGTCCCGCAGGGTTCCATTCTTGGTCCTTTTCTATTTTTAGTATATATAAATGATTTACCGTATCTTATAAACGGAAAACATGGGTTAGTATTGTTTGCGGATGATACATCTTTGATTTTTAAAGTTAAAAGGCAACAGTTAGACTATGACGACGTAAACCATGCTATCCATGACGTAGTTAACTGGTTCACAATTAATAATTTGCTTCTTAATGGAAATAAAACTAAATGCGTGAAATTTGTACTACCAAATGTTACTCCAGTAACAACTGATATATTAGTGAAGGGACAGAGATTGGACCTTGTGGCTTCCACTGTGTTTCTAGGATTTACTTTGGATTCTAAACTACAATGGGATCCTCATATAACTAAATTGTCGAACAGACTGAGTTCAGCAGCGTTTGCAGTAAAGAAAATTAGAGCTCTTACAGACATAGACACTGCAAGATTAGTGTACTTTAGTTATTTTCACAGTTTAATGACCTATGGTATTCTCTTATGGGGTCATGCTGCAAATGTAAACGATATATTTACTCTGCAGAAACGGGCTGTTCGAGCAATTTACAGATTAAAGCCTAAAATGTCATTAAGAGAAAAATTTAAACATATCGGTATTTTGACATTTGCATCGGAGTATATATATAATAATCTTCTGCATGTGAAGAAAAATGTATGTAAATTTAAAAAAAATAGTGATGTACATAACTTAAATACTAGAAATAAAGACAAATTGGCTTCTTATGATAGTAGACTGCAGAAAATTAAAAATTCTTTCAAGGGCAACTGTATACGCTTTTACAATAGGGTCCCAACTGATATACAAAATTTAACACTAGAGAAATTCAAAATTATTGTTAAGGAGAAATTGATTAAGAAAGCCTATTATAAAATAACAGATTACTTAGAGGATAAACATCCATGGGAATAGTTGCTTGGGTGACAGGCTTTTTCAATCGCACTTTACAAAACATTGTTATTTATTTGTAATTATTATCATAATAACTGTAAAAATATGTTTAAAAGATGCAACGCCTGTGGAGTTTCTTCGGCGAGCTCTTCTCCACAGAAGACAGCCAAATTTTTGAACTCGCCAGAAAAGATAATTTAAATGACATAACTAAGTGATGTAATAATGTCCAAAAGTTAAAAAATAAATTCTTTGAACTCTTTGAACTCTTTGAACTCTTTGAACCCTAGAGGCGCTGGTGTGTCTGTGGCGCGGCGCGGGCGTGGCGCCCCCTGGCACGTGGCGCGCGCTGGAGCCGCGCCTGGGCCGGGACTCGCGCCCACACGTGCAGATCAGGTCACCACACACATTTCACTCTAAAGCCGGGTCCAGAGCGCCAATTTTCTAACAAAACATTTTAACAAAACAAGTTTGTGTAATTTGTTAAACAAAACCGCCTGTCCACTGCGCCTAATGTTAATGTTTTGGCTAACAAAACTGTTTTAATAGCAATTTCCGACAGGGCATCAACTTTTTGTATCTATGTTTGTGTTTTTCCATAGTTACATCCCAAATTACCGGCCTTTTTCTAATAAGTTGTATCAACAACAAAATACTTTCTTTATTCCACTCCATTATTCCACAAACCGACTAAACTTTTGCATGGACGGACGTCTTCATTCAATGAGCGCTAACATAAATGCGACGCTTCCCCCCGCAGGCGAACGCGGGGGATGTTATCCATTCGTCTCGGCAAACAATGTTATGTTTTGGCTGAACAACATTTGTTAAGCCACGCCCCTATTTTGTTAAAATTAACATGTTAGCGTGTTCAAAACACGAAAACACGGAGCTGTGGACCCGGCTTAACGAGGTGCTTTGCTACCTCATTTCCCATTTCTTTCTCGTCTAAATCATGGTCTAAGAAAACAAGGTCTAACCATTAGACCACGTGACTGACACGAGCCTACGTCATTTCTACGACATTTTGCCTGTTCATCCTTGTCGAATGCGTGTAATAGACAAGGATGAACAGTGCAAAATGACGTAGGCTTGTGTCAGTCACGTGGTCTAACGGTTAGACCTTGTTTTCTTGGACCATGGTCTAAATTCAAACATCCATTTTGGAATTTCTTCGTCATTCATACGTCATCCTCGTCCATTTTTCTTCAGTTTTCCCCTTGACTGCCAATGTTGACGGCAGTGTTTCTTAAGAATGTGTATAATGTTGTATAGTTCCGTGTAAGTTGAGTTTACCTACACTATTTTTTTATTTGCTATGGGATTGTGTTTGACCACAGTCTCAGTTGATTTGTTTTCATGTAAACAATATGTAAATAAATCAAGTTCAGTCCAGACAGTTCCTCGTGGCGTTGAAAAATATTGTGAGGAAACCTGCACACACCTGAGAAATAATTCAATGTTTATGTGTAAAGTTGACCAACCGGCACTGGGCTAGCGTGTAATATGAACTTTTATTTATTTAAAACCATATTGTAATTAGCCCTGCCACAGACCATGGCCTTTAAAGGCTGTCATTGCCACTACCGAGTTGCTTGCCCTTGTCACTATTAAAGTTGTAATTTTTGTTATGGTTTTATGTAAAGCCTGACCAAAGAAATAAGAAACCTGCTCTGCAGGCGCCACGTGTATATTTTTACGAATATGGCATCAATTGGCATCAATTTCCCTTATAAAATTAGTTCCATAAAATTTCCGCAATATGGCGAGGCTTCTTATTTCTTTGGTCGGACTTTAGCTCCTAAACGGATGCGCCGATTTTGATCTAGTTTTTTTTGTTTCCAAGGTGTCACAATCGAGAGTGTTCTTAGCTATGATCCAAGGAAATATCTTCAGCCATTTGAAGATATCAGCTCTTTTCTAGTTGTTGAAGGGATCAAGTAACGGTTTTGTATCGGGGGTTATAAGCTTTTTTAATTTAGTGTTATTTAAACCATATTGTAATTGTAGTATATGCAAGTTGCTATCGGAAGTGCCGGCGCTGCGAGTGTCGAGCCCCGATTACGACCAGTTAGTGCAGGCCGGCGGCCGCAAGCTGTGGAGCTACATAGCGGAGAGCCACCACCCGGGGACCGTGGAGGCGGCCTGCGACGCGCTCGCTATGTACAGCCAACAGGACTACCAGCTCAAGGATGTGCCCGAGGTAACAGTACGAGCAGTTGGTGCAGCAAGCTGTGGAGCTACATAGCGGAGAGCCACCACCCGGGGACCGTGGAGGCGGCCTGCGACGCGCTCGCTATGTACAGCCAACAGGACTACCAGCTCAAGGATGTGCCCGAGGTAACAGTACGAGCAGTTGGTGCAGCAAGCTGTGGAGCTACATAGCGGAGAGCCACCACCCGGGGACCGTGGAGGCGGCCTGCGACGCGCTCGCTATGTACAGCCAACAGGACTACCAGCTCAAGGATGTGCCCGAGGTAACAGTACGAGCAGTTGGTGCAGCAAGCTGTGGAGCTACATAGCGGAGAGCCACCACCCGGGGACCGTGGAGGCGGCCTGCGACGCGCTCGCTATGTACAGCCAACAGGACTACCAGCTCAAGGATGTGCCCGAGGTAACAGTACGAGCAGTTGGTGCAGCAAGCTGTGGAGCTACATAGCGGAGAGCCACCACCCGGGGACCGTGGAGGCGGCCTGCGACGCGCTCGCTATGTACAGCCAACAGGACTACCAGCTCAAGGATGTGCCCGAGGTAACAGTACGAGCAGTTGGTGCAGCAAGCTGTGGAGCTACATAGCGGAGAGCCACCACCCGGGGACCGTGGAGGCGGCCTGCGACGCGCTCGCTATGTACAGCCAACAGGACTACCAGCTCAAGGATGTGCCCGAGGTAACAGTACGAGCAGTTGGTGCAGCAAGCTGTGGAGCTACATAGCGGAGAGCCACCACCCGGGGACCGTGGAGGCGGCCTGCGACGCGCTCGCTATGTACAGCCAACAGGACTACCAGCTCAAGGATGTGCCCGAGGTAACAGTACGAGCAGTTGGTGCAGCAAGCTGTGGAGCTACATAGCGGAGAGCCACCACCCGGGGACCGTGGAGGCGGCCTGCGACGCGCTCGCTATGTACAGCCAACAGGACTACCAGCTCAAGGATGTGCCCGAGGTAACAGTACGAGCAGTTGGTGCAGCAAGCTGTGGAGCTACATAGCGGAGAGCCACCACCCGGGGACCGTGGAGGCGGCCTGCGACGCGCTCGCTATGTACAGCCAACAGGACTACCAGCTCAAGGATGTGCCCAAAGTAACATTTAGTGGGGGTATTCCGCGGAAAAACAACTTTTGTCGCTTACGTGACATGTGTTCGTAACAAAAATGGTCATTTTATCATCATTAAGAGCCTGCTACATTCAAAATAAATTTTTTTTTATTCATTAAAGGTTCAAAGTATTTATTTAACTTTAGGATATTTAATCACTTAGTTAAATCAGTAACATATTATTTGTGGCGAGTTCACAATTTGGTTATCTTCTGTGAAGAAGAACTTGCCGGAAGAAACTCCTCATTTTATACAATTTTATGAATATAACAAAGGTTAACCTCTAAACCCACACGATAAGACTTATTTCTCCAGATAATTAATAAATTAAAGACGCAGAGTTGCGGTTGTATGGCATTGCACTTTATTATCGAGTTGTCTTAGCAACCTCTAACGTTAAAACAAGACGGCCTTAGTGGCCAGGATGTTCGCAATGTATTATAAAACTCCTTTGGTTTAACAATAAGCAAGCAAGCAAGCATTAGTGTGGAAATATGTGGTGGTTCTTCGTCAGATATACCGGCGCGGTGTGAAGCTGCCGCCCTCGTACTGCAAGACGCCGGCCGACGCGGCGCGCAGGCCCGAAGACGTCTTGGACTACATCCCTTGTGAGTACTACTTATAATACTTAATCATCTGTGGAAATATATTTTACAATGCATGTGCTCGAAAAGGAGCGTTTTCTAAGCAGCCAAACAGTGCGGAAAGTAGCACTTTTCCGCACTAGTGCTTTTTACTTTTCAGTTTTTTTTTTATTTTTGCTCAGCCTGTCATTCAGCCAGTCAACCTAACATTTCAGTATTTGAGATATTTTTATAACCAATTGTTACTAATATAAAGGGAACAATAAAAATAACAATTCAATAAACGCGTTTATAATTAGTATAAATACTACTACTACTACTTAGTATTAGTACTTTAGAAATTGATTTTTATTGATAAATTACGTTCAAATATTAATTAAAAATTTGCGTGGCTGAATAAATTTTACTCATTGCCTTATTGCGATTCGACAGCTTTGCACATGCGCAGTAGATGTTTTTTTCAGCGCGAATGTGTTTTGTTTATGAAGCCCGTCATTTTATACGCCTTTTTAATATAACGGTTTTTTTTTCTTGCACAATGCATTGTAAAATCTTGTATGATACACGTGCGAAAGATGATTTCCGACTCGTGTCGGCTTATACACTCGCTCGCTTTGCTCGCTCGTGAATAAAATGACACTCATCGGAAATCACATACTTTCCGCACTAGTATCATAAATAACTATTACAATGCATGTGCTCGAAAAGAGCGTTTTCTAAGCAGCCAAACAGTGCGGAAAGTAGCACTTTTCTGCACTAGTGCTTTTTACTTTTCAGTTTTTTTTTATTTTTGCTCAGCCTGTCATTCAGCCACAACCTGACATTTCAGTATTTGAGATATTTTTACAAATTACTGATTTACCAATTGTTATGAATATAAAGGGAACAATATAAATAACAATTCAATAAACAGGTTTATAATTAGTATAATTACTTTAGTAATTGATTTTTATTGATAAATTACGTTCAAATATTAATTAAAAATTTGCGTGGCTGAACAGTCTTACTCATGCCTATTCGACGAGGTAACCTTGCACATGCGCGCGCAGCGCAGTACATAATATTTTCGGCGGGCATGTGTTTAAGAAGCCCGCCATTTTATACGCCATTTTAATATAACTGTTTTTGTTTTCTTGCACAATGCATAGTAAAATCTTGTATGATACACGTGCGAAAGATGATTTCCGACTCGTGTCGGCTTATACACTCATCGGAAATCGGTAACCTATCACATTTTCGAAAAACTGATAACCGAATTTCAATATTCCGTAAACGATTCATACATTTTTCAATTTCCATTGTATGACTTGACATATTTTTAAATCACCACAATAACACTTTACAGAATTATTCTTTCTCCGCACAACGTTATTCCGTTTTACGATTAATCTTTTTTACTAAATCCCGTAATCTCACTTGGTCTTTTTTTTAAACGATAGATTTTTTTTGTTGTTATTTTTATTATTCCGAAGTAACAATTATTATTTTTTATAATTACGACACATAATGTTCTTGGAGTTCGGGGCACCCCGACATCTGTCGGTTAGGTTAGAAGGGTATGGCGGGCGTGGTGGGCGAGCAAAGCGAGCCCACCTCGCCCGCCATACCCTTCTGTTAGGTTTGACATGTATGCATGCCTGCTTGTGCTTGGTTGCATGTTTGCTTGCTTGCTTGCTTGTTTGCATGCTTGCATGCATGCTTGCTTGCTTGCTTGCTTGTGTTCAGAGGGCGCTCAGGAAAATCAGGATCAGGAATAAAATTCGTGGATCAACAAGAACGTGTGTATTCACCTCAACGAATCAACAAAGACAGAGTCCGAATAATTGTCTAACCTCCCTTTTATACAAAACAACCCGCACAAAAATAATCTACCCACTCGGAGTTAATAAATTAAACAAATCATATTCAAATATAACATGAAATACGTTGGAAGTTTAGTACTATTAGATTTAGCAGCGGCAGTAGAAAGCGGCGCTAACACTCGGCCATCCTGTATCTGCCGCGTCCCGCGGCGGTCTTGTGTAGTTGAATAGGCCACAGTCCACAGTATTGCTTGTTGCGTCCCTGGCCCCGCTAAGTAGAACCACATGGTTGTTGGGCCCTGTAACACAAAAAACATCTACACAGTATTTTGTTTTAAAGCGTAACTACCTACTATATATTAAATTATGCTTCTTTTTTTTTATGTTCGCAATTCCCTAAGAATATTTTCCTTCGTATACCTGAGTCGAAAATGCTACTTCGACACACGCTTATTCGACAAATATCTATTACTTTTCGCAACGTCACATCATCGTTCATCATCAATTTGCAAACATCATTAATGAAATTAAATGTATTTCACACAGATAATTATTGTTGTTACGTGGGATGTCACACAGATTATGAGTATCAGATTTATGAGATGAATTGTCACACAGCGTAACACAGGATCTATAATCTCATCTATAGCGTAAATATTATTTCACTCAGGTACAAGTATTATTGTAATTTTTATATGACTTGGCACACAGATCTACGTCTCAAGCTAAGGAACGGAATTCACACAGATACATGTATTTTTGTTACATGAGATAGCACGCAGCATCACACAGATACATGTATTATTGTTACATGATGTAGTACACAGCATCACATAGATACATGTATGATTGTAACATGATGTAGCACACAGTCATACAGCATCACACAGATACATGTATTTTGTTATTGTTACATGTGTCAGCAGCAGCACACAGAGTCACACAGATCTAAGTCTCGAACTAAGTATTATTTCACACAGATACATGTATTATTGTTATTATTACATGAGGCAGCAGCAGCACACAGCATCACACAGATCTAATTCTGGAACTATTTCTTTTATTTCACACAGATATTATTACATGAGGCAGCAGCAGCACACAGCATCACACAGATATTTATGATTTGAGATTTTACACAGCGGGTTACTTGTATGTCACATAGTACCTATATATGTTCTGAGCCACGTAGTTTCTCGTAGTCACACAGATTTTTTTTAGCCATCCATCACACAGCTTAATAACAGAATTATCTCAAATTGTACTCAAAATTGTTAATTTCTACTCCATATCGTTTTGGAGGCTGGGGTAACTTTAGGAAGTCCTGAGAGTATTATTATTAATCATCATATCAGCCGAATACCTATACATTACTTTGAATTGAAGAAAATACGACCTTTATAAAGTTGTTGTATATCGGAGAATACCACTAATCGATAAATTGGGTATAAACTGTATCTATTTACATTAAAATTAATCTTAGTAATGTTTTAAAGTATATTCTATTCTATTTTATTCTATTCTGTTTTCTCTTAGTACTGATATTATATACTCGCATACTCGCATGTCGGCAGTGAAGACAATAAGTAGAAGAATGTACTGGAAAATATATTGTGAAAAACCTTGTTTAGCTAAGTATTTTACCAAAATTTCATACAGGCGAACTTCTTACGTTCTAAAATCTACCTATTTGATTGTGAAATATATTTAAGTCGATGAGTCAGTAAAGGAGAAGATATACCGTCACGATTACCTGTACGTACTCATTTTTACCTACTACCTAACTATAAAATAAAACTGCGTGTGTATTATTACATATTTTTACAGGAATAAAGCATTTTTATTTACATAACGTTATTTTTGACGTAATAGGGATGTTCTGAAAATTCGTAGGTAACTACATAAATTAATATCTAACAAAACTTCATACAGGCAATTTTCTTTTGTTGTACTAATCGTTAGTTAAATAAAGATGAAGAAATCGGAAACAATATGGATGGAAATATATAATATAGAATAGCTTTATTAAAGGTCTGTAAGATCGTCTCTATCAACTTCGCGATATAAACTACCCGACCTACTGTCATCGGACAATATATATTTTTTAATAAGTAGGTATGCTCAAAGTACCTCACTTCTAACGATTGCACAGAATCGCTTATATTATGTTCCTACCTTACACGTTCAATATCGTATATTGGTCCTATTTGAACATCGTACGTTCTAACCGTATTTAGCTAGTTTGAGAATGACTAATCTTTCTCCTGTGAATGTTTTTCTATAAAGGACTCCTTCTTTCAACAAATAGTTGGAAGAAAGCGAAGTCTGGGTTATCAGTACCTTCGCGCCATTGATTGATAATAGACTGAACAATTTTATTGAGAGACATAACATGAGTCAGTCTGGTTCCACAATCATCCGGACGTCAGCCACAATGGGGTTTCGGTTTAAGGCATCTACATGACTCGTGCAATATCCAGGACAATATACCTACTATAAAACATCAAAATCTTGGATAGTCAACAACCATCGGGCAGTTCGAGGAATTAATTCTTTCTTTACACGAGTGGTGCGCAAAATATTAATTTCCGTCATAACTTTTACTAGACTGCCCCCCCGGTCAAAAAAACTCGGAAAGAGATTCCACAGCTGCTAAAATTTCGGGTTTATAACTAATGGTAGGACCGCTCTTTTTTTTGTAAGTCTAGGTTTAAAGATAATTCTATTCACATAAAAGACCTGCGGTCACTTGCATTTCACTGACGTTCACATTGCACAGTAATTGAATAATAGGTACCAAAGTACATTCAGCGTGTCGAAACCTAATAAAAAGAAAAACAAATCAAAACCTGCAAAAATACGATCGACAAAATTACACTCCTATAACCACCTTTCCAGCAACGTTAAATAATGGTATTTGCGAAGTTATTTTCTTACTATTATAAACTTTTAATTTTTAGAGGGTAAGTCTACTAAAGTATGCAATTAGGTTTCTGCAACAATATTCCACCCAACACATTGCTACTTGCATCCGTATGCAGTTCGGCGTTAGCGTTTCTGTCATATTATATTATATACCTACAATACAATACAATATACTTAACACTGACACTAACATTAACAGTTCAGTTAAATTTTTCTCGAGAGTTTGAATGCATGCTCCTGCTCAGAACCCCAATGCCACTCAATAGGTACCCCCTTTTAGTAAGTTCTGCTAGGAGACTTGCTATTTCAAAGAGACATTGGACGATTTTTCGGAAATATGTACAGGATTAACTGTAATAATTTCTGGACGTTCTTTTATATTAGC
The DNA here is from genome assembly GCA_948473455.1 of Teleiodes luculella. Taxonomy (NCBI): domain Eukaryota; kingdom Metazoa; phylum Arthropoda; class Insecta; order Lepidoptera; family Gelechiidae; genus Teleiodes; species Teleiodes luculella. The sequence goes on along the minus strand of CAOKYR010000405.1, from coordinate 24,054 downwards.
TCACACAAGTAACTATAGCTTGTCCCGGCTAGATTGTTCATATCCTACAGTAGATTTTAAGATAAAGCACTTTTTTGAGTGTAATTAAAAATTTGCATCTTTTAAATATTTATTTACGCGTTCTAACAAACCCAATCTTTAAACGATAGTGACAGTAGGCAACATGATTTCATCTACATAATTATGTATAAAGTTACCTACTTGCTTATTACTTCATGCAGCGCCAACTTGATCTGGCAGAGAACAGCGCGAGTGTATTTTTGCAAAACAAAACGGGTCGGATGGAGTGACGAGAGCGTCATTATGAATCGACTTTTCATCTATGGGGACCAGCATGTATCATTGCGTAAGATCTAATGCGGTAAAGTATGCTTCGCTGGACAGTTGTGTAAGCTGGTCTGATCATCAATATTTGCCAAGGGGAACCTATCCTGTATTGTTCGTGTATTTAAGGCACGGTAGTCTACACAAAGCCAGTGTTCACCATTTTGCTTGCTCACAACAACAGAACTTGCGTAGTATGACATAAATTCTCTAACAGTTCCAGAATCTATTAAAAAAAACAAACTTTTCCATACACGATCAAATTTTCTAATACGGCTTGCAAAATACTGGTTCGTCGGTCAGAGAGTCAACTTCAGGGCGGGCGTCAGTGCTCGTCTAATGCGCATACTTATGAAGTGTGTATAGTACATCCTAAATAATTTTCGAAAAAGATTTACCTTTATCTATTCAGTACACAGAGTAACTTGTTAAGATCGCTAATGATAATGCATCTAAGTCGTTGAGATTAATATTATGATTCGCGTCAGAGTTATTCTTCTATTCAATTTAGAACACATTTCGTTTTCTTTCACAAGTTGTACCTACCCGTAAAATTAGTTTTTTTTAGCTACTACGCTAATAAATAACTTTTACTACCTAGTACTATTATTTTATTCTGTGTTTTTACTAAACAGTTTTCGACTTTATTACTGACTGCGGAATAAATAATGCTCCGTCCTCAAAATACAGAGATCACAATATAAATGTTTTGTCTCTTTCATTTGCATTATACTTAATATAAACTTCTACAAGAACACAGCTTTGTTTTGGGACGACACGGATTCATGGTACAAAAAGAAACGGGGTACTTTAAAATAAATTTACGATGAAGTTAGCCACATAGTACGGTCGGTATTCTGTGCACATAGCCTTCAATGCATTGTTTACAACGGAAGTGTGTACCAATGTGACCGAGTTCGCCGTCGTGATTGAGCTTATATTATCTTGGTTAATCTATGAGACTGCCCTTTAATTAGGTCGATTTTAGTTAAATTATAATCAGTTAATTCCACACAGCTCTATAATAAAATGATAATGAGATGAATGGTGGACATTGCAGTGGAGTTGTGCTCGGCAATCCCGTGCTTCACGTTCAGGTTTTCAACAAGAGTTCATGGAAAACAGCTACTGGTCTGTTGTGCCTGCACCTCTCCGCAAACTTGATTTTATTGCAGTATTAACTGATTCTTTTTTTTTTGTTCGTTTTGGCCCCAGTGTGCGATGGTAATTCTTTAGCATTTGCTCGTAATTCTAGCGGCAATCCTTTGAATATACAAGAAAGTTTTGATGCGAAGCCGTTTTTCCGTTACTGGACTTTTACCGCCATTTCATTTGACGAAAAAAAATTCCTCGTGTTCTTGGTCATCAGAACCGCTGCTGCAATCTGAAGTTTTCTTCCTTTCTTTGCAGCCTGACATTTTCGCTCGATCCCACTTCTGAATTGTTCAGAGGGCGCTCAGGAAAATCAGGATCAGGAATAAAATTCGTGGATCAACAAGAACGTGTGTATTCACCTCAACGAATCAACAAAGACAGAGTCCGAATAATTGTCTAACCTCCCTTTTATACAAAACAACCCGCACAAAAATAATCTACCCACTCGGAGTTAATAAATTAAACAAATCATATTCAAATATAACATGAAATACGTTGGAAGTTTAGTACTATTAGATTTAGCAGCGGCAGTAGAAAGCGGCGCTAACACTTGCTTGCTTGCTTGCATGCATGCAAGCAAGCATGCATGCTTGATGGAATACAGAATGTAAAATGGAGAAATTAAATTTGACCTTGCAATATAATGGTTCAATTGAGCTATCGCACATGTAAAAAAATGGTTAATGATGACATGGATTTCCGGTATACTGGTAAATAGTTTAGCGGAAATTTGAAACATCGGTGAACAAGTAAGAAGGTCAATAAAAACGCGGAAACATAATACTATGCGTGCCAAATAAGAATAGGATCGCGTTTGCAGCTAACGTCACGAGACAAATGTCACCAAATGTCTTTGTACAGTCTGCAAGAAAATGTAATAATTTTTATATATAATAATTAATTTCAATAAATTAAATCGTAAAGATAACGTAACAATAAGCAAAATAGTAATATTATTTCTACACCGACAGACGCGTCCGTGTTGCTAGATTATGTGAATTTTCGTGATTTTTATGCATACCTGCATTGTCCTGCATACGTAAATTATTAAATAACATAATCAAAATAATCATATTAGGAATTTTCAGTGGGGCCAACTCTCTTCGAGGTAACATAAATCACAAAAATCCACATAATCTGGCAACACAGACGCGTCTATCGGTGCAACCAGTAATAATATTACTATTTTGCTGTTTGTTGTGCTTGTGTTAATCTCAATCATTTAATTTAAATTAATTATTATATATTCATATCATTAGATTTTTTTGTAGACTGTACTTTACTGTCGTATTTTGACATCTGTCTCGTGACGTTAGCTGCAAACGCGATCCTGTTCTTATTTGGCACGCATAGTACAATGGAAAATGTTATTTCGGACAATAAATAAAATTTCCAACTGATAAATGTCAAAAAGTTAGCGGAATAACAATATTCGGAACAAAAAATATCGGAAATACAATAGGTAACCTCGGAAATCACATACTTTCCGCACTAGTATCATAAATAGCTATTACAATGCATGTGCTCGAAAAGGAGCGTTTTCTAAGCAGCCAAACAGTGCGGAAAGTAGCACTTTTCCGCACTAGTGCTTTTTACTTTTCAGTTTTTTTTTAATTTTTGCTCAGCCTGTCATTCAGCCAGTCAACCTAACATTTCAGTATTTGAGATATTTTTATTACCAATTGTTACTAATATAAAGGGAACAATTAAAATAACAATTCATAAACGCGTTTATAATTAGTATAATTACTTTAGAAATTGATTTTTATTGATAAATTACGTACAAATATTAATTAAAAATTTGCGTGGCTGAATAAATTTTACTCATTGCCTTATTGCGATTCGACAGCTTTGCACATGCGCAGTAGATGTTTTTTTCAGCGCGAATGTGTTTTGTTTATGAAGCCCGTCATTTTATACGCCTTTTTAATATAACTGTTTTTTTTCTTGCACAATGCATTGTAAAATCTTGTATGATACACGTCCGAAAGATGATTTCCGACTCGTGTCGGCTTATACACTCGCTCGCTTTGCTCGCTCGTGAATAAAATGACACTCATCGGAAATCACATACTTTCCGCACTAGTATCATAAATAACTATTCTTGTATTTTGTCTTTCAATTAATTAATAAATTGAATTGAATTGATTTGAAACATATAGGCGAGGTGAAATTTGATTACTGGCGTGGCGACCGAGGCGAGCCTCCTTCCCGAATTCCTTCGTCGTTCATACGTCACCCTCGTCCATTTTTCTTCAGTTTTCCCTTCAACGTCAGGCCTTGACGGCAGTGTTTCTTAAAATGTGTATAAAACGAGTTGTTTTGCAACCTCCAGTAGAAGGATAAATCTGAGATAAAGAAAGAAACTAAACCTTTATTTCAGACACTATAATCGCACTTAGTTTGTTCTACAAGTGAACTTTATTGCCCATTCCCTATTTTATTTACCTTTGCAGCCTTTTACGACAGCCATAACATATTTAGCATTGTTTTCGTAGGTGAGATTTGGGCGGAAGTGTTTAAATACACGAACCAGGCGGCGCTAGCAGGCGTGCAGAGGATGGTCAGCAAGCTCATTGAGAGGGAGATACGCGCCTACCGCAGCGGGGTATGTATACCACACACACACACATGCACACATATTAAATACACGAACCAGGCGGCGCTAGCAGGCGTGCAGAGGATGGTCAGCAAGCTCATTGAGAGGGAGATACGCGCCTACCGCAGCGGGGTATGTATACCACACACACACACATGCACACACATTAAATACACGAACCAGGCGGCGCTAGCAGGCGTGCAGAGGATGGTCAGCAAGCTCATTGAGAGGGAGATACGCGCCTACCGCAGCGGGGTATGTATACCACACACACACACATGCACACACATTAAATACACGAACCAGGCGGCGCTAGCAGGCGTGCAGAGGATGGTCAGCAAGCTCATTGAGAGGGAGATACGCGCCTACCGCAGCGGGGTATGTATACCACACACACACACATGCACACACATTAAATACACGAACCAGGCGGCGCTAGCAGGCGTGCAGAGGATGGTCAGCAAGCTCATTGAGAGGGAGATACGCGCCTACCGCAGCGGGGTATGTATACCACACACACACACATGCACACACATTAAATACACGAACCAGGCGGCGCTAGCAGGCGTGCAGAGGATGGTCAGCAAGCTCATTGAGAGGGAGATACGCACCTACCGCAGCGGGGTATGTATACCACACACACACACATGCACACACATTAAATACACGAACCAGGCGGCGCTAGCAGGCGTGCAGAGGATGGTCAGCAAGCTCATTGAGAGGGAGATACGCGCCTACCGCAGCGGGGTATGTATACCACACACACACACATGCACACACATTAAATACACGAACCAGGCAGTAATAAGGCAAAACAACTTAATAAAATGCATTCGTTTTCGACTTTATGTTGAGGGTATAAGGTTAAAATTAAGGTGGCAATATAGTCGCGCTACAGAAGACCGTTAACACTGTGTCGCAGACGCATGCAGCAGCGCGGTGTGAGTGTCAATAGGAAATCCCGTGTAATACAACGTTTGCGTCCGAAGACGTTGCCGTTTCGCTGCCGCGCGCCATTTCGGTTTGTGTCTCGCGTACTGCCGTGCGTCTGATGCATACAGACGTGCTGCATTGCGCCTGCGATACCCTCAGTGTAAATTTCGTATTTCAGGTTAATAGATTACAGATCGTGTCGCACGCAGATGCAACGCAATGTCCTTTTGGTGTGTGGCAGCCTTTAATGTATGTGTGTTGTATCGCAGGTGTACCAGCCGGACGCGCGCGCGGAGCCGCGGGACATGAGCTACCTGCCCCCCACCAGCGTGGTCCGGGGGCTCATGGACACGCTCAAGAAACAGGTACACGCATTGCCTGGCATAACACACACAGCAGGTATTCATTAATAATAGCTGTTGTTTCTTTTATTTATAGGTTACTTTTACCACGTTCCTTTTCATGTTTATACAACTGGTCTACTGAAGTATTTTTTTACCACTGAGTTGATTTTTTTATTAGTGCCTTGGTTTTCGGGATTACTTTGTCAATTTCTGTTTTTTTTTTTAATTTGGATTTAGAGTACCTACCATTCAAATGTCTGGAGAGTGAAATGGCGTAACCTATTGCACAGGATTTAAACAATATCACGGTTTTAATAATACTAATGATATTATCAGGCCACATCTCCGTCGTACGACTTCTCCGAGCCGGTTCTCCTGGCCATCCTGTGCACGCTATCGCGCGAGTACCCCAAGCCGCTGCCGCCGGTGGACCTGTGCTTCACCCACGAGCTGTTCCACCGCGGCGCGCCGTGGCGGGCGGGCTGCGTGCGGCTGTGCGCGCGACAGGCGAACACGCAGGGCTCCGCTAGGAGGTTCCTCGAGAACTACTTGCAAGGGGTCTCTAAAGACACTGAGGTGAGATTCACATAACAACATTTGTTAGTCCTTTAAGGTCAGTTCTCCTGTCTGTGCACGTAATCCTGTAAGTACCGAAAGCTAGTAGGCCTTTTTTAAAAGACTTACACCTGTTTGCACTAACCTTGTCTTAGTCTTTTCGTAGTTAAGAAAAACCTAAGCTAACTAAAGAATAAAAAAAGAATTGGTTTTCACTAACAGTCTAATTGGGCTCATAAAAGTAGATAGACAGACACTAAGTAGTTTAGAAAAAGTCTGAAGGTTACTAACAAACAAAATTGTCACCCAATCTCACCTCCTTAAGTGATTCTTAAGTTTAGTGCAAACGAAAGTGAGCCTTTTTTCATGACTCCAAGGGCCGAAGCCCCTCCCTCCATCAACCTATGCTTCACGCGAGTTGTTCCACCGCTGTTAGTTATAGTTATAGTTTCCAATTTTCCATAAGCAGTAAGGCCACCTTCTGCCTAACAATGTTTTGCGTACCTCTTATCCATGAAGATTTAAGCATACAAAGGGACATAGGGACATAGGGATAGAGAAAGCGACTTTGTTTTATACCATGGTCCAAGAAAACAAGGTCTTGCAAATAGACCACGTAACTGCCACAAGCCTACGTCATTTTGCCTATTCATCCTTGTCTATTACTGTAATTTTTTTGCGTGCAATAAAGTATTTGTGTTGTATTGCATTAGTAGTCAAAGTAAATAAAAGTAACCAGTATTTTTTAAATATTAATACTTACTACAAGTGTAAAAAAACTTTTTTAAAGAAAGCTTTTATTTAAACGCTCTAAAAGAAGAAAATATATTTTTACCTTAAAATTTTAACTATTAACTTATATAATATACAGTGCAAGTTAAATAAAAGCTTTTAATATAATTGTTACAGGAATCCGACATGATGTTAATATTTGATCAACTACCGATCTTGTGTCGCGGTATACCGCCCAACGCCCTCCGCTCCGCCATCGAGACCTGCCTCGGTGTTGCCTACTCACAGATCGCTGGTGTTACCAACAACAATACGACCAGCGATGATACTAAAGAGTATTTGTTTATAAAACAGCTGAATTGTGTAAAGGAAGCGCTGGAGTGTGAGAAGATTCATGACGCTAACAGGACGCTGCTGTCGCAGATAGTTGAGAATTATTTCACTATGATAAGTGAGGATAATGTGGTGAGTTATCTATTACATGATATATTTAATTTTGAAACGTAATATGTTTCTTATGGTAAAATAATAAATTGGAAACTAAATGTCATGAAAATTTTTTTTTGTAACGTTGAAAAACGCGACAATTGAATGCTCTCTAGCAATAAAGTAAATTTTACTTTCACGAGTATTCAATTTATATATTTACAATGCATGTGGTCGAAAAGAGCGTTTTCTAAGCAGCCAAACAGTGCGGAAAGTAGCACTTTTCCGCACTAGTGCTTTTTACTTTTCAGTTTTTTTTTCATTTTTGCTCAGCCTGTCATTCAGCCAGTCAACCTAACATTTCAGTATTTGAGATATTTTTATTACCAATTGTTACTAATATAAAGGGAACAATAAAAATAACAATTCAATAAACGCGTTTATAATTAGTATAATTACTTTAGAAATTGATTTTTATTGATAAATTACGTTCAAATATTAATTAAAAATTTGCGTGGCTGAATACATTTTACTCATTGCCTTATTGCGATTCGACAGCTTTGCACATGCGCAGTAGATGTTTTTTTCAGCGCGAATGTGTTTTGTTTATGAAGCCCGCCATTTTATACGCCTTTTTAATATAACTGTTTTTTTTTCTTGCACAATGCATTGTAAAATCTTGTATGATACACGTGCGAAAGATGATTTCCGACTCGTGTCGGCTTATACACTCATCGGAAATCACATACTTTCCGCACTAGTATCATAAATAGCTATTCTGTTGTGGTTTTGTTGTATGGATATATAACAATTTTATTATTTATTCAATTTCGGAATGTAATTATTAAATATAATAAGTAAATTTTTGAATAAAAAAAGCGACGTTTCATTATCTCGTTTAAATATAAAATTATATTGATATTCTGATTAATTCTAATAAGATAATAATAATAATTGTGTGTGTATGTGCGCAGGCGTGGTGTACATATGTGAGCGTGTGTGTGTCGCTGTCTACCAAGTACCTGGAGCGGATGACGTCACCGAGCAGTTGGTGGGAGGTCATTATAGCACCATTATTATTCCTACTAATATTATAATTCGTCCTCTCGTTTGACGGCCCCTTAGCCTAGTTGGTAGTACGTTAGCCTTCGAAGCACAAGGTCGCGGGTTCGAATCCCGCCCAGAGCAAACATTCGTGTGATGACCACTTGTGTTTGCCTTGTGTCTGGATGTTGTATATTATTATGTATGTATATCAGCTGTCTGACACCCATAGTACAGGCTCTGCCTAGTTTGGGGTCAGATGGCCGTGTGTGAGATTATTCACATATTTATTATTATACCGTGAAATTTATCTAGATGTTTATTTGCAACATACTGGAAGTACTTATGAAACTGAACAGCTTTCCCTAAGGAACATAGGTTGAATTACTATAATAATTTTCAACTTTCCATATGATCTTTAGTCACGTGACCAGCCACTTCGACAAGTTGAATTTTAATTTTAATATTTCAACCATTCCCCTGGGGAAAGTGGTTCAGTTTCATGAGTACTACCGCTATGTTGAGGATAAACAACCAGTCAAATTTCACGGTGTATATTATACATATATCCTTTGTATAATGTGTTTAAACAAACAAAGAAACAAATATTCTAAAAAGAATCTAATCTTAATCTAACCTTAATCTAATCCTAATCGAATCTTAATCTAACCTTCATCTAATCTTCATCTAATCTTTATCTAATCAGCCTTATTTTTGTCTGATATTTGTCTAATCTTAATCTAATCTTAATCTAATCTTAATCCAATCTTAATCTAATCTTAATCTAATTTTAATCTAATCTTAATCTAATCTTAATCTAATTTTAATCTAATCTTAATCTAATCTTAATCTAATCTTAATCTAATCTTAATCTAATCTTAATCTAATCTTAATCTAATCTTAATCTAATCTTAATCTAATCTTAATCTAATCGTCATCTAATCTTAATCTAATCTTAGTCTGATCTTAGTCTAATCTTTTTATTTTTTATCTAATCTTGATTCTTTTTTCTATTTGTTTAAATGTTATTTGTGTTTGTAGGTAGATACAGCAGTGCTCCGCAAGGCGACGGCGGTGCGTTGTGCGGTGGCGCTGCATAGTGACAACTCCCTCGTGTGGCTCAACGAACTTATAGACACTTTCGCACTACAGATCAAGTTAGTACTCATCACACAATTAACAGTAGTAAAGCCTCAGTATAATAGCTCAGTTTGAGAGAGTTTTGCGGTAGGCCTACTATGTAAGTAGCGACAGGCTCGAGAAGCTGTCAAACGCGACATATTGACAGAACTGCTATGGCTCTAATGTCACTATGTCGCGTTTGACAGCTTCTCGAGCATGTCGCTACTTAGAATAGAATAGAATAGAAAGCTCATTTATTACTTACATAGTAGGCCTACAGTTCTCTAGATTTTATCAGTAATTATTTGTCTGTGTTTTTGTTGTAATTCGATTGATATGTTGGTTTGTGTGTAGCGAGCAAGAGTGGTCTCTAGAAGCGATGCTGCCGGTGCTGAAAGCGGCGCGGCGCGAGGACGAGGCCACGCGCCAGTGGTTCCTGCAGCTCCTCGCCAGGACACAGGTGGCTTTCAACGAGTAAGCTATTTATTATAATAATCACCCGTCAAATCCCTTTTACTTGCTATAGGAATTGTTTCGCAACCAGTTGTGATTGAAGACTTATTCGTTTCAAATCTTCAATGCGCTATTGTGCGATGCGCTATATTTATGTTGTATTATAAATCAATGTATGAAGTACTCGTACATAGTATGATGTGTTGTATTGTGTAGAATGGAGGACTCGTCCGCTAAGCAGTATCTGTTCGAGGTGTTCTGCCTGAGCGTGGTCACGCTGAGCGGCCACTGGAGCCTGGCGCCCCGCGGCGTGCGGCGGCGAGCATTGCTCGGCGAGCTGCCCCACGCTGTGAGCGCGCTCACACACACACAAGCGTGGACTCACACTAACACACAGGTAACAACTATATCACTGGAGCCTGGCGCCCCGCGGCGTGCGGCGGCGAGCATTGCTCGGCGAGCTGCCCCACGCTGTGAGCGCGCTCACACACACACAAGCGTGGACTCACACTAACACACAGGTAACAACTATATCACTGGAGCCTGGCGCCCCGCGGCGTGCGGCGGCGAGCATTGCTCGGCGAGCTGCCCCACGCTGTGAGCGCGCTCACACACACACAAGCGTGGACTCACACTAACACACAGGTAACAACTATATCACTGGAGCCTGGCGCCCCGCGGCGTGCGGCGGCGAGCATTGCTCGGCGAGCTGCCCCACGCTGTGAGCGCGCTCACACACACACAAGCGTGGACTCACACTAACACACAGGTAACAACTATATCTTTTGTGTTGATCATTTTGGATTTCAGGTAAGTACAAGGAGGAAAGAGATATTCGAATTCAGCGATGTCCAAAACCCCCAAAAAGCACTATGAGCAACTTGTAACAAGATTTGCCTCTCATAATCAAAATTCAGACATTGCTTCCTACTCTATAAGGGTCGGGATTATTTTATTCGTTAGTTAATATTATGTTAATATGTGTGTGTGTGTTTCAGTTGTGTGAGTGGCTGGTGCACACGTGTAGCAGTGCGCTGGTGTCTGTACCGTGCCGCCGCGCCGCACACAAGGCACTCAGCAACACACACAAACACACCGCTTGGACACTGTGAGTACTGTATAGTATAGGCTGGTGTCTGTACCGTGCCGCCGCGCCGCACACAAGGCACTCAGCAACACACACAAACACACCGCTTGGACACTGTGAGTACTGTATAGTATAGGCTGGTGTCTGTACCGTGCCGCCGCGCCGCACACAAGGCACTCAGCAACACACACAAACACACCGCTTGGACACTGTGAGTACTGTATAGTATAGGCTGGTGTCTGTACCGTGCCGCCGCGCCGCACACAAGGCACTCAGCAACACACACAAACACACCGCTTGGACACTGTGAGTACTGTATAGTATAGGCTGGTGTCTGTACCGTGCCGCCGCGCCGCACACAAGGCACTCAGCAACACACACAAACACACCGCTTGGACACTGTGAGTACTGTATAGTATATTTAGGACGACCGCTAAAACAATAAACCTCGCCAAGTATCTGATTTTCTAAAGAACTAATTTTATAATACGAGGGCTGATTGATAAGTTTCCGAAACGACAAAGAAAAACTTCAAAAATCTATTTAAAATAAATTTATTTCTTAACGTAGTTTCCTTCTCATCATCTCAGCCGAAAGACGTCCACTGCTGGACAAAGGCCTCCCCCAAGGATCTCCACAATGATCGGTCCTGCGCTGCCCGCATCCAGCGGCTTCCCGCGACCCTCACCAGATCGTCGGTCCACCTCGTGGGGGGCCTGCCCACACTACGTCTTCCGGCGCGCGGTCGCCATTCAAGAACCTTTCTGCCCCAACGGCCGTCGGTTCTACGTGCAATGTGCCCAGCCCATTGCCACTTAAGTTTAGCGATTCTTCGGGCTATGTCGGTGACTCTGGTTCGCCTGCGGATCTCATCATTCCTGATTCGATCACGCAAGGAAACTCCAAGCATAGCCCTCTCCATCGCTCTTTGGGTGACTTTGAGCTTTCTTATGAGGCCCATCGTTAGCGACCACGTCTCAGATCCGTAAGTCATCACTGGCAACACACATTGGTCAAAGACTTTAGACTTAAGACACTGCGGTATTTGGGACGAAAAGATATTGCGCAGCTTCCCGAACGCTGCCCATCCAAGTTGGATTCGACGATTGACCTCCTTCTCGAAGTTCGATCTACCTAGCTGGACTGTTTGTCCCAGGTAGACGTAATGGTCTACAACTTCGAGAGCGGAGTCCCCAACTTTTATTGGAGTGGGTACTACATGGGCGTTCGACATGACTTTTGTCTTCTCCATGTTCATCTTCAGACCCACTTGTTGGGAAACTCTATTGAGGTCATCGAGCATTGTGCCGAGGTCCTCCAAGGTCTCAGCCATGACCACGATATCGTCGGCAAACCGAAGGTGAGAAATGTACTCGCCATTGATATTGATGCCATGTCCTTTCCAGTTCAGAAGCTTAAAGACATCCTCCATTGCAGCGGTGAACAGTTTCGGAGAAATAACGTCTCCCTGTCTCACACCCCGCTGCAGTTGGATTGGTCTGGAGTTCCGATCCTGGAGCCGGACAGACATGGTGGCATTATCGTACAAACACTTCAGCACCTCGATATACCGGTAGTCAAATTGGCACCTCTGAAGAGACTGCAGCACTGCCCAAGTCTCGATCGAATCGAAGGCTTTCTCATAGTCCACGAACGCTAAGCATAGTGGCTGGTTATACTCTTCGGTCTTCTGTATAACCTGCCGCAGCGTGTGGATGTGGTCTATGGTACTAAAGCCCTTTCGGAAACCGGCTTGTTCGGGAGGCTGGAAGTCGTCGAACCTGCGCGCGAGACGATTCGTGATGACTCTCGAAAACAATTTGTAGATATGGCTCAGAAGCGAGATGGGTCTGTAGTTCTTCAAAAGGGTTTTATCACCCTTTTTAAAGAAGAGGACCACCACGCTTCTAAGCCACGCTTGCGGCGTTGTACCTTCGAGGATGACGGAATTGAACAGTTTCTGAAGGGCTTTCAAGACCGGTGTACCACCTGCCTTCAGAAGCTCAGCAGTTATTCCGTCATCACCCGGTGCCTTATTGTTCTTTAACTGTTTGAGAGCCATCCTAATCTCGTACAGGCTGACGTCCGGGATGTCTTCGGTGTAGTGTCGGGTTAGCCTAGCTCTGGGGTCAGTTGCAGCTTGGCTGACAGGTGTCCGTGTCGTCGTGTACAGCTGTCCATAGAATCCCTCGATTTCCTCCAGTAGCTCAGGCTTAGATGACACGGTTCTACCGTCCGAAGTCTTCAGCTTCGTCAGTTGGCTTTGCCCCATAGACAGATCTCTTGCGAACACTTTAGAGCCTTTGTTACGCTCAATGGCCTCCTTAATACGATCTGTATTAAATTGGCGAATGTCGCGAGTCAGAGACTTTGAGATCTGTCTATTGAGCCGCCGGTAGCAGGAAGCATCATCTGCGGACTGCAGAACCATTTTCCGTCTTTCTTCCATGAGCCTGAGCGTGGAATCTGAAATCTTTTTGGTTTCATTTGAGCGGCGGGTCTTAAAGAACTTGGACCCCGCTGTACGGACAGCTTCCACGAACCTGTCATTGTATTCGTCCACTCCTTCGCAATCTGCTAGGCATTCGAATCGGTTTTGCAGTTCGAGCTGAAAGTGTTCGGGGTTCTGAATTTGGATTGGCAAAGGACGGAGCGTAGACTTCATCAAGCGAGCTCTTTCGAGTCTGACATTGATATTCAATGAGCCTCTGACTAGTCGGTGATCGCTCCCAGTTTTTACTGAGTTGATCACAGAGACATCATTGAATATTTGTCTTCTCGTCGACAAGATGAAGTCTATCTCATTTTTAGTCTTACCGTCGGGACTAACCCAGGTCCATTTGCGGTGTTCCGACTTCTTGAAGAAGGAATTCATCATGTAGAGTCCTTCCTTCTCCATGAAGTCCACCAGCAGCTGGCCCCGGGGATTTCGGTCTCCGACTCCAAATAACCCCACTCTTAGCTCATTCCCGATTCGTTTGCCCAGCTTCGCGTTGAAGTCCCCCATGACAACAGTGAAATGAGACTCGGAAGTATGTATGGCTGTTGAGATGTCCTCATACATTTCCTCGACCTCAATATCGGGGTGTGCCGAAGTAGGCGCGTATACCTGTATGACCTTCAACGAATACCTTTTGGAAATTCTGAGTATAAGGTATACTACCCTTGCCGACACACTCTCGACCTTGATCACGTTGTTCACAAGGGACTTGTGGACCAAAAACCCGACACCACCTTGGGACAGATCTTCGCCCTCCCGGAAAAAGAGCAGGTTGCCGGATTTAAGGATTATCGAGTCCTCTCCCTCTCTTCGGACTTCAGATAATCCTAGGATGTCCCACTTAATCCTGCTCAATTCTTCCTCCAGTTCGAGAATCTTTTCATCGGTCCGCAGTGTGCGATTATTGTATGTTGCCAGGGCCAAAGGTCGTCGGTGTTGGTAACAACGAGCCGCCCGGGGATTCTTAGCACCCCATGCCCCACCGTTACCGCAGCTGTTACCAGGGCTGGGAATAGCGGGGCTGCCGGGGACTAGGGGCCTTTTCTTGGTTGTGTAAGCCATAGGGGGGATATTGCCATAATCGCCACGCTTGGCATGCGGGTTGGCGATCAACAGTGTGGTCTTAAATACACAGAAGGACGCTGCTGCCCATCCTCTGGTAGTTATCCCTCGGTCGCTTTTTACGACCCCCACGGGAAGAGAGGGGGTGACACTATTCTATGCCGGTGCCACACGGCTCACGACCCCCACGGGAAGAGAGGGGGTGACACTTTCCGTTTGACACTTACAGTTTCCTTCTACCTCGATGCATTTAGTCCAGCGCTTCTCCAATGCCGTTACACCAGTTTGATAAAATGTTTTCTCCAACCCCTCAAAATACTCGTCCACGGTGACAATGACTTCTTCATTTGATGAAAATCTCTGGCCACCTAACCATTTCTTCAGGTTTGGGAATAAGTGGAAGTTGCACGGAGCCAGGTCCGGGGAATAGGGTGGATGCGGTAGCAATTCAAACCGCAATTCATGGAATTTGGCGACTGCAACCATTGACGTGTGTGCAGGTGCGTTGTCACGGTGAAACAAAAATTTTTTCTTGGCCAAATGTGGTCGTTTCTTCTGGATTTCTTCACTTAATTTTTGCAGCAAGCTTGCGTAGTACTCTTCATTTATTGTTTTTCCTTTCTGCAGATAATCCACTAAAATAATCCCTCGAGCATCCCAAAAACAGTCGCCATCACTTTGCCGGCCGACAAAACCGTTTGCTTTCTTCGGCGCAGGTTTTCCGCTCTCAGTCCACTGCTTAGATTGTTCTTTTGTCTCGGGAGTATAATGATGTATCCAGGTTTCATCGACTGTTACATAACGCCGCAAAAACTGATTAGGATCTCGGTTAAACAGCGCCAAACACTCCGATGAATCGTCCACTCGAAGTTGCGTTTGGCTACAGCGAGCAAACGCGGCACCAATCGCGCTCAAAGCTTTTCGATTTTCAAATGTTGGTGCAAAATATTAAAAACGCATTCAGATGAAATGCTCACCATCTCTGCTATCTCTTGCAACTTTAAGCGCCGATCATTCAATACAATTTTGCGATTTTTTTTGATCATGATCGGATTCGTGACTTTATTTGGACGGCCAGACCTGTGGGGGTCTTCGAAGCTCTGTCTACCACGTTTAAAATCAGTTACCCAGGTGTGAATTGTACTCAATGCAGGAGCAGAATTACCTAAAACACTGTCTAGCTTGGTTTTAATCTGGGTTGCTGTTTTCTCTTTTAAAACCTAAAACTTTATCACCGCACGAATTTCGTTTCTTTCCATTGCTAAGAAAATTTACTACCGAGAAAGTTCTACGTCCTCTCTAACAAATTCCAACAGTTCGATTAAATTCAAATTTGGCGTTCTATTTTCAAGAAGATGCCAGAATATAATGTAATATTTCTTTTTTGCCTATCATTTTTTTAAGTTCGTCTTTTCGGCCACTTATCAATCAGCCCAGGTAGAAGTTGTTGCCATAAACAAAGATAAAAATTATTTTTTCTGGTCATGCTTTACCTACAACAGCTATCTTCTAACCCCTGTATGGGTTACATCCAAATCAGTTTTCTTGTTTAGGCGTGAAAGCGATAGCCCAGTAGCCTAGTTGGTAGTACGCCTGCATTCTATTCTACGCCCAGGATCACGGGTTTCGAATCCCGCCGGCTAACATTCGTGTGATGACCACATAAGTGTGTTTGGATGTTGTATATTTATATATGCATGTATTTATCTACATATGTATGTATGTATGTACCTATGTATATCAGCTCCCTGCCAACTATGGTACTCTACCTAGTTTGCACATTCCAATTCTTATTTTTTTTGCTTTTCCACATTCTACTGTATACTTTTTGTTCGCAGAAACTTGAATTTGGAAGCAGCGACAGAGGCGGATGACTGAAGCCTCCTCAGCTCGGCTGTATCAAAGGAACCGTCCACACTGCAATGCAACCTCTTGTGGTGATTATTCGTTTTTGTTGTATACCTTTTGTTTTATTTTTCTCCACTTGGTGTTTAAACCTTTACAAGGCAGTGTCCACTATATTGCCACCTTAATTTAAACCTTATACCCTCAACATAAAATCGAAAACGAATGCATTTTTTAAAGTTGTTTTTGTCGCTTCATTCATAAACGTTGCTTGAAGTTCAATAAACAATATTCTGTCCCTTTCTGACACATAAATGTCTATGAAACTACTATAATATGATATGCTAGTGTTAGAAGAGGACAGATATATTGTTTAACTAAAGCAAAGTATTTATGTAAGAGGAAAAGATGCTAAGCACTGAATAGCGCTCACGCTATTTCAATAGAAGCATTTCTGATTAATCTGATTGAATAATTTAATGCTAATGAAGATTTTGTTAAGTTTTAAATTGTGTACAAAGAATAACAAGTGCCAAAAGTGTTGTTTTTAAGCGTATTTGTAGTTGAAACTGTACCAATGTCATCCGTTGTATAAAACACTAATTCTTTATCATGTGTTAAGCAACATGAAGTAATGTTACTCGTATTTAACAATGTTACTTGCTAAATGACCTCAAATACATTAGCCATGTTGTTGTGTAAATAATGATTGTTCGTGTTGTCGATACTAGGTCTTGACGTAGGAAAAGAAACGACAAATAATATTTGTATAAAGGTTTATTAAATTATTGACAAAATAAAGCATCTTTGATTGTATATTTTTCTATGTGCGATACTTAAGGCAAATACGTCAGAGGTTCCTTTAATTTGCAGTTTAACAGTTATTATATTAGTAACAGTTTCAGACACTAGACCCATCGCCGCCGGCGAAGGTGAGACAGAAACATGTAGGTCCCATGCGAGTAAAAGAGACAAATATATCAATAGTTGTTCGCTTACTATTAACACAGCAGGCGAGAAGAACTCTCCTTCCAAATTTTCTCCGAAATTGACGTAGTGTGATTTAAAATCGTAATATTGGTGGATTTTAATTTAAGCACTGCTCATCTTCGTAGCACCTTTCTGAAGCAACTTTATACTCGCTTAGAGATAAGAGCATTATCATCATCATCATCATCATTATCAACATTGATGGCATGTTTCAGCATCACGAGCCTTAGGTACATCGAGAGAAGACTCATTTAGCGACTCTCTCGATTCGTTATCTAGTCGCACATTCTCATAGCCCAGCGACAAGACTGGTAGAACTACATGCTTTACTTTACTCGCTGGCTCGTTTCGTCTTTGCCTCTGCTCGTTTCTTCTCTGGCTCTATTCGTTTGGTTTCTGTTTCTAGTCCCTTCTCTGCCTCTTCACGCTTCTTCTCTGTCTACTCGCTTCTTCTCTGCCTCTACTCGTTTCTTTTCTGCCTCTATTAGCTTCTTCTCTGCCTCTATTAGCTTTTTCTCTGTCTCTATTCGCTTCTTTTCTACCTCTTCTCGCTTCTTCTCTGCCTCTAGTTACTTTTTCTCTGTCTCTACTCGCTTTTTCTCTGTCTACTCACTTGTTCTCCATCTGTACTCGCGTATTCTCTGTCTACTCGCTTCTTCGTTCATCGTCACCGGTAAGACAAATGCCTTTAACTGTGTAAACATAACTGTTGCTCCGTGACTAATATTTTTGTATGAGAAATTGATTTCCAATTTCGTTTGATAAGTCTTTTTCTTTGGAAGTTTTGCCTCAAGCACGTGAAGTACATTTAAATTTAAAGTTATACAATCTGCCTAAGTTACAATTCAACCCCTTCTTGCTCACAGTACAACTAGATTTAGATATAAAAGTGTAAGAAATATCACATAACATTAGCATGTAAATAGACTAATGGCGCTTACAAAAGTATACAATGTCAAAACGGGACTCGCTACAAAACATTATTACAGTTATACTCAAAATTATTTTCGAGTTACTAGTAAGATATTATAATATAATACAGACTAGAGTGAACGAAAGCATTCTCGATTTGAAAGATCAGTGAAGAAGAAAAATCGCGTTCTACAAATTCAAGTTAGTGAACAACTGGCTCGTGTAGCAGTTTTCGAAGTAGCAAATTACAAGTACATTTCGACATAGACTGCGTAGTGGATATGATAAAAATGTAAAGATTCACATTTGACACTAAGTAGCAGCATAATGAATGGCAAATTGTACTTGTATATTGAAAATTCGTAATCCCCCTTATGGCGTGGATAACTGATGTTTTTCTGGATTTCGTAGAACAACGAATCTTCATTCTCACTAGGTTATAAATAGATGAAAGGATTTAAATTTTCTAGGGTTAGGCACCAGAGTCAACAATAAATCACATCCTATTCCAATATGAACAAAAACATAACCCTACATAACATAATCTACCTACAGTATAAACACATCAGCTTAATTCCAATGACTAGTTCTAATTACAGTTATATTGGTATAGTATTTATAAGTATAGTATAAATTCACATCCAATGCTAGGTAGATAGAAAAAACTCTTTCTTATTTTTTTTTACTTTATTAATTTATCTTAGGTATTAGAGAGAATTAATCCAATATTCAATTATACAAGTAAAATATTGCTCAGGGCCGTTTTAATTACAGTGATAATATTTTTTACAACCAGTGCTAGGTAAATAGATAAATACTCATTTTGTACATTAGGCAAACCAATTAAAGCAATTACAATACTACTAAAATTAAAAGATAATAACCGAAACCATCCAAACGTTTTAGCTTTGTAAATAACCTAATGAGTGTAGCTATATATATGACAGAATATTATTGATTAGGACATGACTATTTTCGAACTCAAACGAGGAGGTCGACATCATTGTAACCACTCGACATCATTGTAACCATTCTTACAAATAAAATGATATTCCTTTTAAAAATAAAAAGGTTTTTGCTATCGGACCCATAACACTTTGGCGCAGTCGGTAGGATCCCGCGTGATCCGCTGTGCAGGTTCAAGGGAAGACGAAGTAACGCGCGTCATCGAGAAAGACTACATCGACGACGTGCTTTCAAGCCCACCACATAACCCACCACCTCTCTTGTTTCCCTCCCATTTGAAGTCTTCACTCCCCAGTCCTGGAGGAGGAGTGGACTCCTAGATAGTAATTTTCTTTTTTTTTTCATTGTCATCTTTTTATTCTTGTTACATTTTACATAGTTCATGTCTCTGTAATGTAATGGAAGAGCGGTGTCTCCTAACACAAGCGACAAGCTTACTAGGAGACACCTGCCCCTAGTTGTAACCACCATGTAAAAAAAGAAATAAAGACAAAGACAAAGACATTAAAGCTTTCGACTTCTTCGCCGAGTCTATGCCACGGGGGGACCATGGTCGAGATCCAGAAAATACTGCTGTTATTGTGGACAGCCTTAGCAACAGCTGAAGGCATAGTCATAACAAAGCCACTACCGTCACAAGCAGGACCATTCTTTAAAGAAGAGGGAACCTTGTTACCCTCCGAAGAATCATGGAAATTAATTGTTTACCGAGACCTAAAACCGCTGTTCATAACACGAGATTCCTTATTGCGCCTTTCTAAAAACTTCCAAGCGATGACCTCAAACTATGTCCACCTACCTAACGTTCGAAACATCAAATCGTACCTCAAGATAAACCTGGATAAAATAAACAATAGACTCTCTGAATTAAACATGTATTTGGGCAAAAATACGCGCGTGAAGCTAGAACTTTTGGACGGATTAAGTCCAGTCCTGTAATGGCTAATAGGAACACCCGATGCCAAATATGCTCAAAGATACGACGAGTGTATAGACAAACTTTTGAAAGGTGTTAAAATATCTGAAGACATTTCTACAATTTCTATAGAAATTCTCGAATTAGTAACTCACTTAGAAAATGAAATTAATGATTGTCTGGACAGCATGCTGTTTGTTAAATCTGATACTGTTCATCCTTCTATTATAACTTTGAAAAGACTCCATGAAGAACTTCTACTATCTAATCTTGTTAGGACCAATAAACATTGTTTAATACAAAGGTTTTTGCTATCGGACCCGTAACAAATTGTAATTGAAGGTCACACACGAGCAGTCTATTCCAGTAACACATCACGAACAAATTCTTTACCGGTAACTATTTCTAGTTGCAGTACTGTTGTGATTGTAACCGGAGTGCTTAGTAGATAGATAAAGTAGTTTTTGGTTTGTTTACAACAAACACTTGGCTATTAACATTCCGAAATTTGACCCAGTGAATTTAGATAAGTATTAACCAGAGTGAACTTTTTCAGCTTGTAATCATAATCATGCGTGTGATTGTAATCATGATTTTTTTAATCAGTATTCAGAGTAACAGTCTTATTCCAGTATAAACACGTCACTTCACTGCCATGTCTACACAGTGCCAGTTAGAATGTGCCAGTGATAAGTTTAGCAGTACCAGGTTAGGTCAGTTTTAACTTAGAGCGAACTATCCCAGTGGCTAGTATAATTACGGAGATATTACTCGTACCAGTGCTACATATCAGTATTCAGCTTCTGTGATTATTCATTGAACTTATCTATTTTCGAAGCGCTGGATGAAACGACATTAGCACTGAATTTATAGTCTGTGCCACTATAAATTCACACATCGTTATATGAATTTTAGAAACATTGTTTAACACAATATCATTTTCAATTGTTATACAATACAATCGGTCTATGACCTTATGTAAAGAAGAATGTTATTGTGTTACACAATGTTTTATAACGTTATGTAACAGCTGTGCGAGGTCATTTTTAGTCTTCTCCGGGGCCTGTATTAAGTCTTTATGTAGTATCTAGTGTGTGAAAAGATAGGATAAGATGTGACGTCATTAAGTATTTAAAAAAAAAACCTGTGATGAACAAAGCAAGTCTTTGACTTTAAGAGAGTACAAGAATGAGAAAGTGTCAATGATTTAATTCAAAGTCATGAACACTCTCATCACACTGATGATAAGGCCCCGAAGCCTCCTTTAGTCGACTCTTACGACAGGTGGAGGGACCGCAGCCCTATTCTTACACCGGGGCTGCACGGTGGCAAAGAACTATATCTATTAACAGCTCATTGATGTCCCCACCGAGGGGCTCGAGCCTACCCTGAAGTAAGGGTGACCTTGTAGGCTACAGTCTATCCATTTATTTAACGGAGTCCCAATACAGGGTGTTAGTGGCGGACGGCGGATAAGGAACATCCTCAGTCAACGGATCTGGTAGTATAAGTCTTTGTAAATTTGAATTACTTTATCAAAAAGTTAAAAATGAGTTTTATTGTTTAGCCAATTTGGCGCAGACAGTAGGATCTCGCGTAAACCGCTGTGCATAAATAGTGAAATTCGTACACTATACGAAAAATGTCAAAGCAGGCCTACACGATCGTCGCTGTGTCTTTGTAAGTTAGAATTACCTTTTTAAAAAGATAAAGTTTTGTTTTATTGGGTAACATATTTGGCGCAGACGGTAGGATCTCGCATGATCTGCTGTGCATAAATGACGGTGTTTCTCATAGCTTAATTGGTGAATTGATTTCTTATTGAAAAATAATGCCTAATATTGGTAAAAGAAAATCAAGGCAAAATATTCCTTCATAAGTCTTGTTTCGAGTCTAAGTAATAGTATCAGCTGGCTTTTCCTCATCGTGCTCTACACTGTACAATTTGTAAGGAACATGGATATGAGTATAACCTTCGTAATGTCTTCTTTTGTGTGCTGTTGGGTATTGTAAATTTCATTTCTTGTTACTGTTGTTACAGCTCGCATGCCGTATGAATAAAATTGTAATTTGCAAGAATACATGTACAAATGGGTCTTAAATATATATTATAAAGGAACAATGTATTTTACTGAATATTTTCAGTGTCCGAATATTATAATTGCCCAAAGAACAAACATAACGCAGATTTTGAAGATAACACTTATAAGCACTACTACTTCCATCTCTCCGAAGCCGAGGACGATAACTTGCTACCTTCGACTTCAAACAAAAGGACGGCTGATGAAAGTCTCGACGGGTTTTCGACATGCCGAAGATGAAAAAAAAAACAAAAGTACGATCGTCTACTGTTGGAAGATCGAAAGGGACGGAATGTCATACGTCTCTACGAATGCAGCAAACGCGATACACTTCATAAAAATCGAAATTTATGATTAAAAAAAATTTTAAGTGATCCAGAGGAACATTGAAAACATCTTAACCTACGAGTCAAGTATAACGTTAACAAACCTAATAATAACCATCATATTCAGTCGCAAAGGAAACATTATATTCCACCGATTGTAAAAAGTACACTTACAGTTACAAAATAATGTGTCTTACATGTATTGGTCACTATTATTTCCGTTTAATTATTTAGTTTGACTAACGAGGTTTAGATATGTAGTCAACAAACGAATAATGGTTTGAAACGCTCCACTGAGGAAATGGTTGAAAATATGCAGAAGAGGAGACGTTTAAGTGAGCCCTCTACTACAAGCGGTTCATTCAAGTTGAACTATGTGTTAGGTATTATCTCCTTTCTTCATTTATAATAATAAACTCATTAGATAAGTGTCTTAAACTAAGTAGCTCTAACTCATTTATAATAAGATAACAAACTCACTAGATAAGTAATGTCCTATTTAGCTGTAAGTCAATTATATTGTTTACCCCACACCATCACATAAATACCCCAATCCTGTTCTCCTCTTTTCTATCAGTTTAGTCTATCATTTCCTACGTAACAAACTTTGGCGCAGTCGGTAGGATTACGTGTGATCCGCTGTGCTACTGTTTCAGTACGCGAATCACCAAGACGAAGTCAAAAACGTTTGGCATACCTCGTACCTCTTAAGACAACATCGCCCTACGGACGACATCACACCAGACGGTAGCTGCAGGCTTTTAAGAAGACTTCGCCGAACCATGCGGATTCAAATAATATTGCTGTTACTGTTGTAAGTGGCTAAACTTGTTTGCTCTACTTAATTCCATTCCCTAAAATCTTCTTGCCATTCCTGGTACACACACCACACGTAATTAGGCTACAAAACATCACTAAATTAGTATCCCTCTTTCAATGAGTAACGACATCAAAAACGAACCCTCGACTAGCCCTATATATCCAGATTTATCATTATTTTTCTCCAACATTCACAAAGACCAAACTAAAGCAAAAATGTCTCTTGATATAACTACGCTTCTAAAACTCGTACCCACATTCGACACAAACAGTCAAGAAGAAGTCTACAGATTTGTTCGATCTTGTGACTCAGCATTCGAACTAGAAGCCGGTGCTTCTAGTCTACGCCCTAAATAACATGACGGGTGCAGGCGCGTCCGACGTTCACAGTAAACAACATGTGTCTTGGGAAACCTTGAGACAATTTTTGATAGAAAGATTCTCTAATGTAAAAACGATAGCACATTTAAAACTTGAATTGCAATCGATGTTTCAAAAATCAAACGAATCCATGACAGAATATTTCCACAGAGTGGATCTATGCAGAAGCAAGATAATAGAAAAATTAAACGCAGAAATTTCAGACGACACTTTAAAGGTTCGCTTGGCATCTACGGAAGAAACCGCATTGAGCGTATTTATAAATGGACTTAGCTCCGACATAGGTACGATGCTTAGAACCAAGGACTTTTCAAGTCCTTCAGAAGCCGATCGCTTCGCCTTACAAGAAGACAAAATTCGTGCGATAAATAATAGTGATCCAGAGGAACATTGAAAACATCCTAACCTATGAGTCAAGTATAACGTTAACAAACCTAATAATAACGTCATCATATTCAGTCGCAAAGGAAACATTATATTCC
>CAOKYR010000404.1:0-11666 GCA_948473455.1 Teleiodes luculella | reverse complement strand
CTTTTTGAGTTGACAGCAAACTCAGATAGTCTCGGCCCAGAAACCATCATACGAGTAGCGTCATCAGTAGCCTTCATCATGTCCTGTCGCGTGCAAGTGACAGGACGAGAAGGATAGCTATTGTGATAGTCTTTTTGAATGATGATAAGAGGTTATCTAGTAGAAATAGTGGACATTTATACACTCGTATTGTTGTGTGTTATTCCATGTATAGTAGTGGCGCATGGTGTGAGTGTGGTTGTTGCAGGCTGACGGCGGCGCGGAGCAGGACTCGGTGGAGGAGCTGTCGTCGGACTCGGACGAGGGCTCCGAGAGCGTGGTCATCGTGCCCGAGCAGTTCGTGCGCAGGTGACACATGCACTTTATACCTATTCCTTACATGTCTAGTTCACAATACTGACTTGTTAGTGTTGGACTCAATTACACTATTACACATTTTTGGATTAGGTCATGTTGTAAGTCCGAAATCTCAGAACAGTTACTTACTTCGGTGGCTCAGCACTTCATTTTCTGAGCAATGTACATCTCGTGTACGAAAACCAATGGTTTAGTCAAATTAATATTAACAATAAGTAATGTCTAACGGCTCTGCGAACTTAATCTAAGCGACTCAATAGTTCTAGTAGTAGGGTTTGTGAGGTAGTTAACCCTTGAGGCTGCCACACGCTGGATACGTCTGCAGCACGACACGTTGCGTCTGCAGTTCACACAGTGTCGCCGACGACGCACGCAGCCGCATGCAGCAGCGCGATGTCAATATGAAATCCCGTGCAATACAGCTTACGTTTGTGTCTCGCGGACTGCCGTGCGTCTGATGCACGCACACGTGCTGCATTGCGTCTGCGACACTTTCAGTGTCGACTTTGTATTTCAGGTTAATAGATTACAGATCGTGTTGCACGCATATGCAACACATTGCGTCTGCGACACCTTTTGGTGTGTGGCAGCCTTACGCTTCTTCTTCATATTTAAGAGCCGCGCTCTTGTCGGTGGAGTCTACGCCATTCTGTTCCCTGTTTGATCTCCTGATACGACACGACATCTATTCCTTCCTTAATTTGGTCTATATATGTCCTAGGTCGTCCTCTTTTCCTTCCTCCTTCTATCTTTCCTTCAATGATGTTTGTGACAAAGTATAATGTGTATGTCTCCGCTAGCACGTCCCCGCAGTACCTGCGCTCGCAGCTGCTGTGTGCGCACGCGGCGCTGCACCACCTGCACCGGCGCCTGGCCAGGGCGCGCCGCCGCCTCAAGCGCGCCGGCCGGGGCCCCACACAACACCACTGACACCAAACAACCACGCTACACGAACAACCAACCATGGCCGATTTCAAAACAAAACTCTGGCAACGCAGCTAATTGCTATAGCGGGAGCTAAAAAGGACTTGGATCCAGGCTAACTTAAGAAAGCAAAGCTGGAGCAGACAATACTTCTGTCGCGCGGTCCGCTATATGCCAGTCAAGTATTGATACACACACCCCTCATCTCATCGCAAGGAAATCCATACGTCAGTCAAGCTAAGGTGAACAGTGGATTTAAGAGAGAGAATCGCAGAGCACGTGTATAGTATATGATAAATCTTTAGCTATTTCCGTATTCATGATGCTTTTTCATGCTATATCCAATGTATCAAGTAGGTAAGTTAGTATAAGTTAATGAATTATTATGAGTGTGGAAATAGCTCAAGATTTATCACAAGCTGCTGTTAACTATTCATAGGAAATATTTTATACTATTGTTATTATAATTAAGTAGGAGTTTTTCAAATACTTACGTCTTACGTAATATTTTTTATATAAGTTCAATTCATAACCATGATTTTTAAGAAGCCGATTGCTATAACGAGTCAAGTAGAATTTTTCTCCAATAATGTTCGTATATTGCAATTGGAAACAAGTAAGAAAACTGTTAGATTGAATTTAAAGTTGCATTTTAATCAAGTACCTAGGTACTTTAAATTTTCCAAAATATCAAGTCGTACTTGTACGTACTCGATAACAATCTCACCACCTGGGCACTTTGCTAACGCGCGTTTTGAGTGGCAGGAGTTGTATAGAGGTGTTCACATGTTGGACTAGAAGCGCGCGCTTGCATGTGCACACTTCAATACAACTCCTGGTCCACAAAACGCGCGTTTGAAAACGCTCAATGTGTTCCCGCTCTAAGGCTCGAACTAATGTGCCTTCGTCTATGTACTAAGTAAAATTTGATTAAATTATAGCTATTACCCTGCAAAAAAAACTCGAGGATCTTTCTTGTAGGTAGGCGGTAGAGTACACTTTTAGCTTCAGCCCGACGACGCTAAGGAAACAGTTACCTGCAGCTGACCGATAAAGCTGTACCGGCTAACTCGACCACTACTCTACCCGTGTCAACTCAGCTTTAAGCCTGCTGTACACGGGTAGAGTTAGTGGGAGAGTTAGCTACGGTAATACGGTAAGCTACAGAGATAACTTACACCCATCTCTTGAAGCCTATGAGACAGGTATGTTGCCGCTGACTGCACTCTACCAGCTAACTCTACCGTCAACTCTACTCGTGTACAGCAGGCTTTAGATCTAACTAAAGCGTATATCTGTTTTATATTAATTTATAAGATAATGCTCTCTTAACATTATTTATTTATTTTACGTTAAATTAAATAATAAATTAAGATAATCCTCTATTAAGCAAAAAAAAATGTCAGGTGTTTAAAATTCATAGAGCACATCAAATTATTTTTGAAATAACCGAAATAGAGCAAGGATGTTATAAGTACTATTGATTTTAAGTACTACCGTCTGAGAGATTCTGACTACCATACAATGGTAAATGATGGATGATATTGCTTGATAGTATGACATTTTAAGTGACCATAAATTGTAACTTTTTCTTTCTACTTTGTTCTTGTCATTATCATTTGATGGGAAGTCTACTATAATAGCTTATCTATTTAGTTTAGAAGGTAGTTTTTTATACAATTAATGTACAGGCTACAGCGAATTATTTGTTTACAAATAATAAGAAATTTAATAAAATTACTTAGTTTTTATTTACAAAACATCATTTACACTTTGTTCTTAATATTTACAATTTATTTTTATCGTCATCATTAGCCTAGACTGATTTCCTTAATTTCATTGGTGCGTCGACATTTTCTGGTCAGCTGCGATTTTGTTACTCATAAAAGGCCACTGAATCACTGACTGCTTAAAATTTTAAAACAAAATAAAGGCAAAGAAGTTCTACTCGTAGTTCATACATTCTGATAATGATAATCTTGGCTAAGGTAAGTTAATACGAAAAAAACGAAGACGGTGACTGCCTTCATATGAAAAAACAAAGGTAAGAACAGGCTGTATGGGTATCGTTCGCTGGCCTTCCCCGCTAGGTGTCGGTGTGCGAGCGCGCGCGCGCGGCCAGCACGTGTCGGAACTGCGCGAGTATAGCGTTCTCCCTCTTCTGCCTCTCCTCCTTGCTGAAGGCGGCCAGCGCGCGCTTCTCGTCCGCGGAGTAGATCTGGTTCTCTTTGCGGATACGCACGGCTTCCATACGACGATGTCTGTAAACAAACAACACATTAGGATTATTTAAATTTCAAACTTCATTTCTTTTTATTCAAACTCAACGCAAAATGAATGAAAGGTAGGTTTAAGATATTTATTAATTAAACAATTAACGTCTTAAAGAATTCTTGTTTCCTTGAGAAAAAGAGATATTTCACATACCATAATATTTTTAAACTTGGGGTAATGTTACCTACCAGGTACAAAAGCGATTGCAAAAAGGCTTTTAATTTGTTGCGAGCCTGGATCAAATTCGTCCACTCATTTGTTTTTGATAAAGTAGGCCTTTAATTTATTATGAATAATAAAACAGCTCTTCTAGGGACTACAGGGCTACAAAACTATGATTTGAGGGAGAGGGATTGGGCAAAAGATATACCCAAAAACCCCTGTGACTCGAAGGGATCAATAGTAGTCAAGTTTTTTTTTTTATTGACCTATGCTTGTGTCGAAAAGGTACGACCAATCAAGCTTCACCGGACTTGCGAGGGAACGGAAGACTCTACCCCAAAAAAAGTCATATACCAACACGTCTAGGGGCGGCTCAAGGGAGCCTCGGACCACGGCCTAGCGCGTTGATATTGAAAAACATCGTGAAGGAGACGATGTTAGTCAAGTCTGTGGTCAAGTATAAAGGTGGTTGCATACCTGCTGCCGCTCATGACGTATCCGACGGACTCGTAAGAGGCGATCTCGTCGGAGGTGAGTCCGATCTCCCCTCTGCGCGGGATGCGCTTGCCCTCCGCCACGAACGCGGCCATCGCGGCGCCCTCGCCCGGCAGCAGCGCGCGACCGAAGTCCTGCACCAACCGAAACAACATTCAACACTCATAGCAAGCACTTCTTACACTTACAATCATTAACAGCTCATATACATGCCCATCGAGGGGCTCGAGCGGTGAATAGACCTTAGTCGACCACGCTGGCCCAGTGCGGGTAGGTCAACTTCACACACAACCTTTGAATTTCTTCGCAGGTGTGTTCAGGTTTCCTCACGATGTTTTCCTTCACCATAAGAGCGTCGAATAAACGTACATAATGATATTCGAAAATCGAAAACACATTGGTACATGCCGTGGTTTGAACCCGCGAACTTCTGAATGGAAGTCAACGGGCTTAGCCACTTAAAAATAAACAAAAGTAACAAAAAAAAAATTTGAAATAAGAGTAGTGTTGACTGGCCAATTATGGAGAGCAATTAGTATAAAATGATAAAACATGTAGTGCGGATGTGACGGACCTTGGCTCCGAGCGCGGGCCCGGTGCGCGGCACAGGCCCCACCACCTCGTCTCCCCCCTCCGCCCCCTCCGCACCCGCCGCGCCCCCCACACTCAGGAGCGACGCCTCCTGCTCTTCTGCAAACAAACAGATATAGATCAAACTCATATTAGGACACAATACAAACATAATCAATCTTAAAAAAATATCATACAAAATTTTACAATATGTTTTGATAGAATGAAATATGGTGTTTTATTATATGTCAATAAATAAAACTTCTTTTTGACTTCAGTAAATATTACTCACTTCCTTTTTCCACCCAAACCTCCTCCTCCCCTTCGCTGGAGCTGCTACTGTCACTAGAACTGTCCTTTTTCTTAGCTTTTTTCCGCTTTTTCTTAATCTTCTTTAACTTCTTCTTGAGTTTTTTCAATTTCTTTTTTGTGTCCCCTTTGTCCTTTGACTTTTTACTTTTCTTCTCTTTCTTGACCTTTACTGTACCTTCTTTGTCATTTCGTGAGGGTTCCTCATCTGAACTACTGTGATCAACACAAGACATTTATTAGTAATAGCTCTAAAAACAAAGGTCAAACTTAAATGAGGTTAAAGAAATAAATGTACAAGTTGACAGAAATCTTTGAAGATTACATAGACTTTCAATAACTTACTCAGGCCGCATGGGGGATTTACTCCAAATAGAGGAGACCCCAGTGGCTCCAATGCGCTCCCGCTCTGCTCTGCGTGCGTCCAAGAACTCGTCTTCCTGAGGCTTGAATCGAGATGGCCCGGCACCTCCAGTCGGACCTGCAAGATAATAATATTATACTAATTTTAATCTGATTATGAAACTGGTGATAGTGGTTGCCTATATTATATCATAAGCAAGCTCAGTGATACAGGATCAAGTAATAATTCTGAAGTTGACTCTCTGATCACTTTTCTCCATAATCAAGGTAGGTACTTACTCAGAAAAGCAATAATGTTCAGTCAGGCTTGCTTCAAATCAAAGCTTGTGATAATAAGTGAGCAACATTGCAATACAAACCACTGCCAAGTCCGCCACCGCTGTAGCCTCCCGTGTGCTCCCTGGCGCCCCAGCGAGGCTTGCGGTCGCGGTCGCTATCTCTGTCCCCGCGGTCCCTGCTTCGCGGCCGAGCGCGCTCCCTGTCCCTGCTGGGTCGCCGCGAGCGCCCTCGCGACTTGCTGCGGCTGCGACGGCGGGACCTGCTGCCACTTCTGCTGCGGCTCCGGCGGCTACGATCACCCCCCATGCTCAAATTTTTGAGAAATATTGCGAAAGTTAGTCGACGTATTCACACCCAGCGCGCAATACGTTTAACTTTAAATTTAAGATTTATTGTAGGTATTTACTGTCTTTTATTATTTTCAAATATCGTAAGCGAATAGGTACATCCTCAAATTAATACAAACAAAAAGGAAAAACAACCATGAAATGCGATTATTTGCGATTGACTTGACTGAAGTTGACTGACATGACAACACAGACATTCTGTCTGACATAAGTGACAGAATGACAGACAGTCTCAGACAGACATTTTGTTTGTCTCTCTTGCTTGTTTGTCTTTGGATGGTGGGGTATTGAAAATAGGCAAAAGTACGAGCCATGCAGCCGTTGTCTTACAGAGCCCGAAACAGCTAATAATATGACAAACATTATGACATGGATATTTTCTCTTGATTAATTTTGCGCAATTATAATTTCTATCTTTTTCTAATAATTCCTAAATAAAATGAAAATTTGAAGGAATAAGTAGTTATTATAGATACATAAATATTATTATAATGTTCTAATATAATATGTAGAATTTTTATTTCTTCCCGCTTAATCCAGTATTACAAACTTGAAGAGGAAAACAAACCGAGACAGACAACATTGTAAAATAAGGTGGTTTATTCACAGATCAATTTGTGAAACAATTCTTTTGCTTATTATTTCTGAGCGGACGTGGATGCGTTTTGTGTGTGTGTGGGTGGTGTGCGTGATCAATACTTCTGCTGGATGTGACGTCATAGTTAGTGTTTGTTTTGGTGAGGCGGGCAATGAAATATTATGATTTTATTTGATTTTGTAAATAAAAGCTAATAATGAAGCTATCTACGCCAAGATATACGTTTTGTTTATTTTTTCAACTAATGTTCATGTTCTGTGACTTGATATTCAATTGTGTAACGTTGTTTCCAAGAAGTCGTGATGGTCTTCTCGTCTTATTTATGTAAGCAAAACCAGTTAATCTTCTACTATGCACTCTTCTTTGAACTTAGTATGTAAGTATTATATGAAATTAGGCAAATTATACATCTTATCACTAAATTGTGACTTAAATTTCAGCTTTCAAGACTTGTTCCTCGTTCTTTCCATCACCACACTATTGATGACTTTCTTTTCAACGTATCTATTTCAGGTAAGTAAATTATGTAAAAGATTTATATTTATACAAAGATAATAATCCAAAAGTTAAAAAATAAATTCTTTGAACTCTGATGAACAGAATAGAAGGCTGGCTAAATTTAAAATGTAGGTGTATACCATTTAATTTTCTAAAACAACAAAATTGTACCTAGGAATCCTTTTTTTTATGTTTATGAGATGGCGCCACTTGGAATACAAATTAATTTAATAATATTGCAGCATTTGCAGCGCAATACTACTTACTTTACTGCACCAAAGTTCACCAAACCAAATTAGTTGCGGTTTTCAATGTCTCACAATATCATATTTTGCTCTTTGTCTATCGCCGATCAAGCTTAGCCGTGCTCTTGTAGCATGACCACTGTGACAAAATATTTATCCTTTACCTAGCTGTTAAGATACCCTTATAAACCTGCTATATTGAAATATCCATAAGAGTTACGTACGACAATATACATAATTAAAGCCCGACCAAAGAAATAAGAAGCCTCACCATATTGCGGAATTTCAATGGAACTAATTTTGTAAGAGAAATTGTTGCCATAGTCGTAAAAATATACACGTGGGCCCCCAGAGTAGGCTTCTTATTTCTCATGGTCCAAGAAAACAAGGTCTAACAATTAGACCACGTGACTAACACAAGCCTACGTCATTTTGCGCTGTTCATCCTTGTCTATTACACGCATTCGACAAGGATGAATAGGCAAAATGACGTAGAAATGACTTAGCTCGTGTCAGTCACGTGGTCTAATGGTTAGACCTTGGCAATGACTGATTGTGTTGTGTTGGTTGTGGAAGGCGGGCCTGGTGGAGGTGTTGGTGCGCAAGTTCCGTTGCGCGGGCGCGGTGTGCGCGCTGTACTGCGCGCTGTGTGTGGGCGTGCACGCGGGCTGGCTGCTCGCCAAGTGGGCCGACCCCCGCGCGCCCACGCCGCCCGCGCTCATCGCGCTCTTCACCGCGCAGAGATGCCGTCAGTAATTTACTCGTACATTCATTTACTCAATATACTTATGTTTTTTAAAACAAATTACGCCAGGAGTCAAACCAAGGCTAGCTCTCGTCTGTACATTAGCCAGCACAATATCACTTTGGAGAGCGCCTTCATTCCGTAGTAGTAGAACCCGACTTCATAGCCTGTCCAGCCGCATGTGCTGGTTTTTGTAGAGGTGTTAAACAACAATAAATAATTTATTTCTCTAATTTACTATAACGCCTCACCAGATGCTGTTATCTTAAACTGTGAATGGCCAAGTTCTCTTTAGTGCAATCTAACATTAAAATACATAATAATGAATCATATTGACACGCCGAATATAAAGGCAGCATTCAAACAGCGGTGTAGAAAACCATAAACGTTTATAAGTGAGTAGCATGTTTGGTTGCAGTGTCCCCGTGGTACTACTTCGTGTACAAGCGCGCGGCGCTGCGCGTGAGCGACCCACGCTTCTACGAGGACATCGACTGGATCGACCGCCAGCTGCGCGCGCACTGACACACACACACACAACCCTACAGTTACTGAACACTACACACTACACCCCACTACATGGCTACACCAATAACTAGATACGCTCATATCAAATATATAAATGTTTTAACACTTTGACAAAATATATCCGGCAAACGTAAAGCCAAAACAGCTTTGTTTTAAGCTTTCTAGTTAACCAATGAAAACCAAGCATTTGTTCAATCGTGAATTCGTGAATAACTTGCTTTGTTACCACACTTTTTGGTTTGTATTTTATGTATCACACACTGTCACAAAGCCGACGTATCAACTTGAAAGCCTCACCGGACTCTTGCTCTTGCACCAATGAAGAAGATTCGCTGGCTTTTCTAGTCGGTTACCCGATAATAGCTTTGATATACTTACAAAATAAATAAGTAGGTACCTACATCAAAAGAGGATTTTTTTTTCTCATATAACCAGAAGCAGACCAGTTGCATATAACAGAATTCACAGTGATTTAGCTAAAAGTAAAAAAGCTTATTGTATGTTTTATGTAGGTAGGTATAGAAGTTAATATTCCAATGTTGGTTGGGTATATGAATTAAAGTAATATTTTAATGCAATAAAAGTGTCTTATTTATCTCTGGATCTCCCTGCTGGTATATAATTTACTCTATGGTTGCAATAAAAAAATATTTAACACTTGATGCACTCGCAAAGTTATTCATCATTATCATGTAAAGACTTGAGTTCTGTTCTTACAAGTTAAAAAATAAGAAAAGTAGAAAGATAATAATAATAATAAATTTATTTATTTACAATATTCATACATATTTTGTATTTTCACTGTTCTAAACAAAATAATATCAGTAATTATTATTTTTAACTGACCTACTCTTGTGTCGCAAAATCAACGTGACAAGTTTCACCGGACGTGACAATCCATTGTCTTCAGAAATAAGTAAGCCTTAGCATGGATCACTGTGACATGCGATTATCTCACATTTAGCTGCGAGAAATCAGCAATAATAAAATATCCTCCAATGGGATGAGAGTAGGTATTGCGTATCGTCACGACAAAACTAAGACCCGAGGTGCGAGTAGCGACGTCTGTTCCAGCTGTAGGTGTGCCACTGCTGCTGCTAGAAGGAGGAGCGGCACAGCGGGCAGCTGGACTTGTGGCTGGATTGGAACCATTTGCGCTGAAACAAAGTGTGTGGTTACATGCTATGTATATTAAATCTTCAGGTTTTTTTGTTGTATGCGGTCCCTATGAGAGCACAAGTTGCAATTTGATGATCCTGAATACGTAGAGATTTAGAAGGACCTTGAAAACAATTATAGACAAATAAAAAAATAGATGGAGAGAGCGGAGGGGCCTTTGCCCAGCAGTTGGACACACGGGGCTAACTAAGAAAAGAAAACAGGTAAAGATTTATCAATTTATCGAAGGTGAATAATGATGATGAATGGCAAGACTGAAAGGAATTCGTAAGTCTACAGTTGAACAAGCAAGCAGAAGCCTGTCAACGGTGGGTATTACCATGTATTACGAACCACTCAGGGGTATGTAGTTATGTTATGTAGATACACTGTGTGTAGGGTGGGGGTGTGTGGTGTACGTACGAGGCAGTGCGGGTGGAACTTGTTCTTGCACTGGTGGCAGGGCACGGAGGGCAGGCGGCCGCTGCTGGGGTGGATGCGGCAGTAGCAGATGTAGCACTGAGGAGCCGCCTCCACGCGCGCCGTCACCGCCGACACCCACATGCGGAGCGCGTTCAGCAGGGACCCGTTCTGAAATGTACCATTACATCACCTTAGGACAACTTCTCAATAACAACACTGTCTTTAAATAACAAATAACCTCTCTATAACTAGATGCTACGGCTATGGTAAGAACTAAATTGCTAAGCAATTATCTGTTCACATCTTGTCATGAAAATCGGATGACAAATGCGACCCGTAAAGGTAATTTTTTATCAAGTCTCGTTTAAGTTATATAAACTAAACAGCCATTTTGTAACCTATTATTTTATGCACCAATTTTTCTTTTAATTTTCCTTTCACCTTCACCGACGGCCGTAGGGGCAAAAGGTTCTTGAGACGTAGCGTAGGCAGCCAAATCAGAGCCAACATGGAGCGACGATCCGGTGAGAGTCGCGGGAAGATGCGGCAGAGCGAGACCGATCGCTGTTTGCACATTAGGGGAGGCTTGTCCAGCAGTGGGCGTGTTTCGTCTGAAATGATGATGATGGTGATGGTGTATACCTGGTAGGCGAGGTAGACGGCGAGCCAGTGCGTGGAGGGCGCGGGGGAGTGGGGGTGCGGCGCGGGGGTGGTCACCGTGGGCAGCACCAGCGGGTACTGCGCCGGCAGAGAGATGGTCAGCTCCACGCGCCGCTCCTGCAGGAACACACCCGTCACACATACACGCCATAGCCAAGGCACAGAATACAAAATAGTAGTCCCTACAGAAGCTGCACTGGGCGACATAATTCATATAAATTGCAACCCTAGCTCTGTTATAATAAAGTTTTCATTTCAGATCGCACGGCGCTAGGCGAAAAGAAGTAGTTGCTGCATCTCTCTCTCTCGCGTATTGCGCCACTCTACTAACACGTTTAGGGAATGGGGAATTGGTCCGCAGTCGGCCCGAGACCGCTCGGCCGGGCGGTAGGTAGTTATAGCGCGCAAGTACATGCAGTGACGGAGGCCTGGCCAAGGGAGCCTCATAGGCCATAGTGTAATATTACACCATGCCCAGCCCATGGTCTAAGAAAACAAGGTCTAACCGTTAGACCACGTGATTGACACAAGCCTACGTCATTTTGGGTTGTTCATCCTTGTCTATTAACACGCATTCGACAAGGACGAACAGCGCAAGATGACGTAGGTTTATGTCAGTCACGTGGTCTAATGATTAGGCCTTGTTTTCTTAGACCATGACTATGCCAAGTAGGTATGCTCTTTAGTTATGTCAATCGCCTAATGCGCGCTTGACTGACAGCGTTCTTTTT